>VXAU01004912.1:180197-221304 GCA_013399695.1 Formicarius rufipectus
TTGGGTTTTTGGTTTTTTTTTGGTTTTGTAGTGTTTGTTTGGTTGGTTTTGTTTGTTTGGTTGTTGTTTTGGTTGTTTTTTTTGTTTGTGTTTGTTTGTTTTTTTAAGAAAACTCCTTACTGTAGGAAATACCCACATTTCTTAAGAAGTGAAACCCCCCATTTCTCCCTTTTCCTTGTTACCTTGATGAGGAGTCAGGCACCCAGACTGACACGGCTGAAAGGTGGGAGTCAGTTGTCTGCCCTATTTGAGCCACCCCAGGGAGGCACAGAGCACGAACCAAACTATTTCTTTAAAATCTTTTATTAACAGTGAAAAAAAAAATTCCCATGGAGAGGGACAGAACAAGGACCCTTTGAGGCTCCCCCACTCTGGACACACCAGGGGCAGGGGGGATAGTGGGAATAATTCCCTCCTGGAAGGGGCTGTCTGGCGTGGATCCCCATCCCTGGAGGGATTTAAAAACTGTGTGCAGTTGATAATATCCCCCATCCTGGTGGCAGAGACAGAGGAATTACTGGGAGGGAGAGAAAAAAAAATAAATAAAAGATGTTTTCCAATTTGGGGCTTGTAGAGCCAGAAATATCCTATTGTCACGGGCAAATCAGGAACTGGAAAATCCATAGGTGCCCTACATAGTCATCAAAAAGGAGGCCAAGGCAGACATGAGTTTAAAAGCTGTAACACTTTTTGAGGGGGAGGTATGAGGGAAAAAAGTCATGTATTTCGGAAAATATCCCCCTGTTGTCCTTGGATCTGGACTCTGCTGGTTCCAGTTTGGCTCCCACCTGAACAGGAGAGGGCAGTGCCACCGGTGGCAGCTCTGCTCCCACCAGGGGAGGGGTTTCATGGGAACATTGGCACCTCCTTCCCCCTGGGCACACTGCCGGGAGCCGAAGTCCTCCCGAACACCCAAAATCCTGGAATAGAAATTTTGCTGGAGTAAAAATCACTCGATGGTCCTGCTCTCCCCCCACGATTCCCATCACAGGTGGCAGCCACAGAGGGTCTCCTCACACCTCCACTGTCTCAAATGCCTCTTTGGATCCCTCTTTCCTGGCAGGAGAAGCCTCAGCTCTCCTCGGGAGCACCAGCCCATGGATGGAGATGGAGTTGGAATATTGAAGTGGGCTCCCAAATGCTGGCTCACCCCTTGCCTGGCTTGGAAATGAGAAATTCTCAACGGGAAAGGGAATTGGGTGGTTACTCGGGAGGAGAAATAGCACGGAGTGGGAAATTACGGAGAATTCAGGATGTGGGAGTGAAGTGTCCACACTCACCTGGAGCAGGGACACAGGGAGCCCTGGCAGCTGGAGCTGGCCCTGCCCTGCTCGTGGCACTGGAGGCTGCAAAGAGGCAACGCCGTGGTCATCGATGTTTTAGTGGTAAAATAAGTGAGGTTTGACCTTTTCTCCATTAAATACTTAAAAAATTCCACAGCGTCACTTCTGGGGGCTGGGGAGGTGAAGGGTGGGAGGATCCTCCCCTCCCACTTGAGCAAGTTGTTTGCTCTTTAAAGTCCTTAAATTCTCTGTCATTTTCTTTTAAATAATTACAAGAAATTATTTTCACTCTTAGCATAATTTGACCTCTGAAATGTTTGCTAAAACTCCTGTTATTAAAAACTCTGTATTTAAATAAAAATAATGGTTTAAAATATCTCCCAGAAATATTTTCAAATTATTATCAAATCAGTTCTGGACATAGCAGTAAACTGAAAAAAGGGTGAGACTTTGGTAAAAGAAGAATATTGGTCAGAAGGTGGTTTGTGGGTCCAGCAGCAGTTTCGATGGACACATCAGTAGAAACAGAATGAAAAGTGAAAAATCACTCCAGTTCCAAACTCACAGAACAGCAAAGGACTGAAAGATTTGGGTCATTTACATTATTTAAAGTCCGTGGAGGACTCTGGGCTCGAAGGGCACCTCCCCATCCCCAGGGACCTCGGGGGTGCTGAGGACATGGCTGGGACAGGCTGCTCCCGTCTCACCCAATTCCAGGGATGGGACTCAGCAAACACAATCCCACTCCCGGTGCTGGAGGAACAAGGGGATTTTTGAGGTCCCTTGCAAGCAAAAGCCATTCCATGATGTAATACAGACACCACAGGGACCATATACAGCGTTTCTTGTATGGGCCAAATCCTTTTGGTAAATCCTTTTCAAGTGTTTTTTACGCTGCCATTCCCCAAATAATTTTTCAGGGTTGGGATAAGGAATGGAACACTGAAAGGATGAAGACAAGCCAGAACACTTCCTCCCCCCAGTCTCCCGCCAAGGCAACGTCCAGTTCTCTCAGCACAACCCAGATCCCACCAGAGTCCCGCCGGGCTCAGGAGTGCCCTGCAGGATCAGTGCACACCTGGAAATCCAACTCCCAGGGGGGCAGAGATGTCTGGGAAAACAAATACATGTTCCATGGGATGAAGTGTGTGCTGTTTAAATCCCTGGCTCCACAGGCAGTGGGATGCTCAGAGCACACCCCCAGCCGCTGTTTCTCTGAGAACAGTCACATTCCCTAATCCCGGTCTCCCCTGGAAACCCCGGGAAGCTCTTTCTTCCTTTCTACCTGCGGGCTCGGGGTGGCTAATCCCCTTTTTGTTCCTGCTCTGCGCTGAGTAATTAACTTCCAGAAGCCAAGTGGAAAAGCCCGTGGATAAGGAGGGGAGCTGTTTCCATGGCACCGCGAGACGGGCTCCATCCCTTCCCACAGCTCCATCCCTTCCCACGGCTCCATCCCTTCCCATGAGCTCCATCCCTTCCCACGGCTCCATCCCTTCCCACAGCTCCATCCCTTCCCACGGCTCCATCCCTTCCCATGTGCTCCGGCACCGACTCCAGACCAGGGGGTGTCTCGGGCTTCCAGGGGGGAAGGAGTGGCTGTGAGGGGCTGCAAACTGCACATCTCTGGCTGGGTGACATTCCCAGACATTCCCAGGGATGGCCGGATCGGAGCTGTGGGATGCAGCCCTGGCCGGTGCCTCATGACAAGCCCGAGCTGCTCTTCATTCAGCAGCTCCAGAGCTCCACAGGAGTCTGAAAACACCCTCAAATCCACAGCCAGGGCTGAACTCTGAATTCTCTGCCTGGAATTTCTCTCCCTTCCCTTCAGCTTTGCACCAGGAGAAGGCTCTAAGCAGGGTGTGGAGGGAGGGAGGGAGCCAGCGCTGCAGGAGGAGGAATTCCCAGCCATTAATGAGGGATCTGGGCTCAGTCCCACTGTGCACAGAGTGCATTCCACCCCTCTCCCAAACCCACCCCAGACCCCAGAGATCTCCCCTCTGCTGAGTGCGTGGGTTGCACACACACAGCTAACTGGTCCCACTCCTACTTCCCCACAAGCACATGAATTGCTCCTCCACGAGGCCTTTTAAACAACCCAGCTGGTGTATTAACATTTCTCCTAATTAGTGTCAGCTCGACTGCCAGCCTCCTCCAGAATCCCACCAAACCCTGGGCAAAGCTGTGGCACAGAGAGCGACAGCACTTCCCAGGGGCTGTGCAGGGAAGGGCCCCCGACAGCAGCTCTGGTTGAGAGCAGGAAAAAGTGGGAAGTCCCTGGAATGACTCATCAGATGTGGAGTATTTGCTGCCACTTCCCCTGGCAGGCAGGTGAGGATGGGAACAGGAAAGCAGAAGGCTGCTCTGCACAGAAGCCTTCTCCTCAGAACTGCATTCCATCCCTTCTGGGCGTGTTTGACTGATTAAAACTCAGGGGGCAACAAACCATTTTTGGGGTCTTCAACAGGCTCAGTACTGGCATTGAAAGGGTTCTTTCTAAAAAGCTCTCTGAATTCAACCCATTTCTATGCCGTTTAGCTAAGAACATTCATAAGAAATGTATTTTCAATAAAGCAGCATCTTGTGACTGAATTGACTTTTCCTCACAGATGAAAAATTCCCAGTGAAACAGGCAAAGGAGAATCCCTGGGACACAGGAACAGTGACTGAACAAAAAAAGCTGTCTGCTAATCTTTTCTCAAAAGCACAGCAATTTCAGAGCAGTGTCTGATAAGGAACAGTTCCAGAGAATTGCAGGAGTATCCCAAATCCATTCCAATTCCTGCCATCCTTTGCTGCACAGGAACAATTTCACTCCTCTGCCACAGGAAGCCCTAAATGCCATCAGTGGCTGCCCAGTGTCCCCAGGGAGTTATCTCCAAAAAGCACAGGGTCACACATATCCCCTTTTGGCAGCAGGAAAGGGATTCAGTGAGAAGAGCAGAAATGAAAGTAGCTGGGAAATTTGGGAAAACTGGGAAATTTGGTTCCTGAGCTCAGGACCTTCCAGCCTCACTCCCCCAGCGCACGTCCCTCCTCGTGTTAATGCTGCAAAATACATTCCTCTCTGACTCTCTCTCTGCTTTCTCCACGAAGGAAGAAGGTCAATGGTCACACTGCCAAGAGGTCACCCAAAAGATTATATGGAAATATTAATTGTAGTTATTTTTTGCTAAGAAACCCTCCAGTATATTTTTATTCACTTTTCCCAGCACAGGTTCACCCACTAAAGGTGAAGATACTCCTGGCTGGGTTAACACCAGACAGTGACTCACAGAATCCAGGCTGGTTTGGGTGGGAAGGGGCCTTAAATCCCATCTCATTCCATCCCCTCCCACCAGCCCAGGGGGCTCCAAGCCCCATCCATCCTGGCATTGGACACTCCCAGGGATCCAGGGGCAGCCACAGCTTCTCTGCCCACCCTGTGCCAGGGCCTGCCCACCCTCCCAGACACCAATTCCTTCCCCATATCCCATCTAAACCACCTCACTTCCTCAAAACCCTGGTGTCCTGGTGATGCAGCACATCCCACACCCAGCTAATCCAAATTTGGGACCATCAGGGTCAGCGTATGGAGCAGATATTCCCAATATCCATGGCTGAAGTTGCACAAGATACTTGAAAGTGGCCAGTGGTAAAAGCAAACCAACCATGACAAGTTGATCCTCCAGAACAAGGTTCTGGATTCAAGAATCCAAAGCTCTTCCCGAAGCATTCAAGTATGAAAAGTAATTTTTAACTGCAACTTTTCACTATAATTAAATATGTTCATATGTTCTCATAATCTTTGGGTTTCCTTGGCATCCTGGGAGCTCTGTCTTTATTAATTTTCTGCAGATACTCAGATCAAATTCCCATATGAATTCCTAAAAAACTTTAATTACATGCATTTCCCCCCAGTGCTTCACACGCAGGAGCCAAACCCTTTAAGAATCCTTGTTGGCACTTCAGGAATATTTTCACCCATGACACAAAGGGCCTTTTGTTCATCTCTTTTCAAAGGGATACAAGACACGCGGAAAGACAAAGAATCCCAAACAAGAGGTTCGCTAAAAGTTTCCTCAGGAAAGTGAATGCCCAGATGTGGGAAAACATCAGCCCAGATGTGGGAAAACATCAGCCCAGGAGGGGAGGAAAGCCCTGCAGAGCTCGGGACCTGCCCACGGCCTGTGAGTCAGTGTGCAGAACCTTGGAATCCTCAGAGGTTGGAATCCTGAATTTGGTTGGAAAAGCTCTCTAAAATCATCCAGTCCACCCATCCCCCAGCCCTGGAGGTGCCCCAGCAGTGCCAGCGCAGGGACGGGCACTGCCCTGGCCCTGCTCCAGGGCCCCGAGCCTGATAAATCCCAACTATCCCCAAGGTACCGACGCTCAGTCCCTGCTCCAGAGGGTCAGGTTGGGAAGTGACCCTAAATAAAGAGTGGCACAAACCCTTCCTGCCCTCAGGCCCCCCCAGCACCCACAGGCTGGCCAGCAGAGCCCTGGCACAATCCCAAATTCCTCACCTTGGAACAACACATCAGATGTTTAGGGAGGAAAACAACCCAGCAGAGAAGCAAAGAGAACAGAAAATATCTGACTGTGTGTCAATTAGTTTCAGCTCTGACTGTGAAACTAATTAGCAAGATCCCAAATACCAACAGCTGCAGGGAAAGGAGGGATGCTGAAAACCAGCACCAAACTTTTATATATATATAGATATAGATATATAGATAGATATATAATATGTGTATTATTAATGTTATACATGAAGCATGTAAAATCTATTCTGTTTCTTAGTACAATGATATCAAGTGTATTTAAAAACAATGTGATTTAATGGGCAAATGTTTTTTTCTCGGACTTGATAATCTTGGAGGTATTTTCCAGGCTTAATCAATGTATGCCTCTGTGGTAATGATTTTATATCTATAGATATAAACCATGTCTATGGGTTTGTGTGTGTGAACGTGCACAGCAGGAGGGGTTGCACTGGATTCATTCTGGGGATTTGGGATCCAGAGTCGTGATGGGAAAGCAGCCCATGCAGGGAGGGAGCATCCCTCATTTTGGGATGGCAGAGGCCTCTCCACGCTCCCCTCCCAGCCCTTGCATTCCTGCACTTGGTTTCCTGTGTTATTAGAGCAGAAATAATGAAAACCTAAAACCTGACTCAGTTTAATAAGCCTTCATTCCCTTCTGTGTGAGCTGGAGGAACACGAAGTGCCAGGCTGGAGCTCGTTGCGCTCACTGAGCTGCAAAGGGCTCGGCAGGAATAAAGACATCCCTCCCAAAGCAGGGAGGTTCTCCAGCACCAGGTAACTCAGCAGGGATGGTGCAGAAGGAACTCAGCCCCACGGGCTGGAGCTGCTGCTTTCTGGGGCCTCTGCTGGGACTGCAGCCCGAGCACAGGATGGTCCCTCCGTGTCACACTGGGGGGAGCAGAGGGAGTGAAACTGGGGGTCGGGTTGTGGCAGGAGCCCCTCCCTCACTGCCTGGGGCTCCCAGCAAAGGAGGCACATTCCCAGTGGGACACCATCCTGCTCCCTGGGTCTGGCTCCAGAGCATTCCTCACAAAGGAAGATCTGTTCCATGACATGGAGCTGCTGGAGCAAGTCCAGGGGAGGTGCTGGAGATGCTGCAGGGCTGGAGCCCCTCTGCTCTGGAGCCAGGCTGGGAGAGCTGGGAATGCTCCCCTGCAGAAGGGAAGGCTTCAGGGACACCTGAGAGCCCCTTCCAGAGCCTAAAGGGGCTCCAGGAGAGCTGGAGAGGGACTGGGGACAAGGGAGGGAGGGACAGGACACAGGGAATGGCTTCCCAGTGCCAGAGGGCAGGGATGGGGGGCATACTGGGAAGGACCCAGGGGCAGCCACAGCTGCTCTGCCCACCCTGTGCCAGGGCCTGCCCACCCTCCCAGACAGCAATTCCTTCCCAATATCCCACTGAAATCATCCCCTTTTCCTTTAAAACCAGTGCCCCTGTGCTGCCTCCTGCAGCAGGAGGCTCCATCCAGCTGTTCTCCAACGGGGCTGCAAACACAGCGTTGGAATTGCTCAGGGAAGGCGAAATACCCTTGGTGTTACCAGGAGAACCTCAGAGCAAACTGAGCCCCAGAGGGTGGTGTGGGTGACGGGACAGCAAGAGCCAAGGGCAGGGCCAGAGGGACAAAGGGCTTGGTCCAAGATTCCAGTTTAATGGAGCTTCCCATGGATTTGTTTCTTCCTCAGCAGAAACCAAGCCGTGGCCTCGAGGGAGCCCCTAGAGAGGTGGCTCTTGTTCTCTCTCATGGCTTTCTGTGCACGAGGCACTTCCAGGAGAGATTTCCCTCTCTGTTTCCAGCTTTTGACCCCGGGCAGGAACACAGAGCAAGGAGTTAATGGGGGGTTTTATGGGAGTTGTATTTGCAGAGTGGAGCTACAGCTGGGAATTGATGCTGGTGGCCAGAATAGAACCCATTTGTTAAAAATACCTGCACAATTTCAAGCTCAAAGGTCTCTCTGCACAATTTCCCAGGACATCTCAATTACTGCAGTTCCGGGGCAGAGCAGGTGTCAGGCTCAGTGTCCTGAGGGAACTCGAGCACAGTGAAAACACATTTAAAGGAGTTTTATTGCTCAAAGCAGGTCTGGTACCTAGAAAGTTCACCGCTGAAAGTCTTGTCATGGGTACTTTAGGAGCTGGGACCTCCTGCAAGTGGCCTGGCCCAGCCTCCTTTGGGGACCTGCCTGAGGGTGGGGGGACATCTGGCAGTGCCCTGGGTCCCCCCTGCAGCAGCCTCTGGGACAGGGATGCTCAGCCTGCTCTGCTCGCTGCTCCCACCCGGATTCCCCCTCACTCTCAGGGCACAGTCATTTACATCCCTCCTGTTTGTATTTATGGGACAAAGAATCCCAGTTTCAGGGCGAGGAGAATCTTGGTAGAATCTGCGTTTTGGTAGAAGCAATAATCACTAAAGCAGCCTATTCTAAGACTTGTTTAACTTTCTTTTCCCTTCTCTCTGAGCAGCCAGGGCTTTGACCACTCCTTGCTTCCCTCCCTCAAGTAATGAATTGGTGAAGAACTCAGCTCCTCCACATCCATCACTACAAAGGATGGTCTCAAATCTTCTGCTTTATTGATCATTTGCATTTGCTCTGCCTGCTCCAGCTGCACAAATTGCACCTAATGGAGAGAATTTTGTGCAGTTATTATGTGGTAATGTCTGGAATATTAAAAGGTAGCAACGTGTACAAGACCAAAGTCTGCTTACTTGTCACTTCAAGCTCTGTTAGAAGCACAAACAAAACGTGCCTCCTTGAGGGAGGAAATGTGAATTCGCAAATTCTAACAGAGCCTGCAAGTGCCAAACAAAAGTAGAATTTTTAAAATGTGTATTTAAAAACCTGGTTTAGAAAAGCAAGCTCTGACCATCCCGAGAGATGATGAGGGAACTTGGTTCATGTCTGAAGTTGCTGTTAAATTCCAGATGTGAGAAACAGACACAAATTACTCACAGAACTCCAGCCAGAAGCAATTTCAGGCTGTGCCTTGGTGGGTTTGTAGCACAAAGCCTGAGAAAGCCTGAAAGAGGTAAAAAAGCAAAGCAGACCTGTCGTGCTCATTCCCAGAGAAGAGGCTCAGGTGTTTGAAGTGTAGGGTTTGCAGGTGTTTTGCCCAAGGGGGGCCACCAGGAAGTTTCCAGAGCGAGTTCTCAGCTTAGGAAAGCTGCCTTTGTTGTGCAAAGCTCATGGCAGGGAAGGTGAAGAGTCGAGGAGAAGAAAGGCTCTTTGGTTCTGCAGACAGAGCCGAGATGACGCGGTGGCTCCGAGGGAGAATGTCACGTCTGGAACGCAGGGGACACTGGAGAGCAGAGGGAAGTTCTCCTGGTGAGTTATTCTGGTGGAAGCAGAGCTATCTGAAGAGAAGAAATTTGATATAAAACCTGAAAGTTTATTGTGTCTGAGCTCCCTCAGAGAGAAACGGCAGGTTCCGGGAGGGAAGGAGGGAGGTGGCAGAGTCGGGCAGTGATGTCCCTGGGTCCCAAGAGCCTGGGAGTCCCTGGGCTGGCCCCTGGAGGCAGGAAGGGTCTGAGAGGGGACTGCAGCCTCCCCAGAGCAGTTTGGGATGGCCACAGCATCATCTCCCATGCCTGGAGTGATAACAGCAACCGGAGAAAAAGCTCTGCCCCAGGAATTCCAGACCATGTCCTGTTTGCTGATTTCTGGAGTGTCCTTCGAGGACAGGACAAGAGGAAACCACCTCAGGTTGTGCCTGGGGACGTTTGGGTTCGGTATTGGGGAAAATTCCCTCATGGAAAGGGCTGTGCAGCCCAGGGCAGGGGTGGAGTCCCCATCCCTGGAGCTGTGTGGATGTGGCACCTGGGGACAGGAGTTAGTGGTGGCCCTGGCAGTGCTGGGGGAATGGTTGGACTCGGTGCTACGGGAGGACTTTTCCAACCTAAACAATTCTATGATTTCCTGGAAATCTTGGAAAACCCCCAGTGATCCCAAGGGCTGCCAGGGTCTCCCAGCAGTGGCCACCAGCTCCTCGTGGGCTCTGGGGAAGCCAAAGCCACAGACAGTTCCTTCATTCCTCACCAGGGAGGATGGAGTGTTTCTGATCCCGCAGGCTTTTGGGGCAGGAGCTGAGGGACCCAGAGCAGGCACCTGCAGCAGTGCCAACAGAACACACCACAGAGCACAACCGCAGAGTGAAATCGCTTTCTAGAGCCAACTTTATATGAACACCTTAAATAGTCACCCCCAGTTTACTGTAGACATTATTGCCAATTGTATAAAGTCTTCTCATGGGAAGACCTTGCCTCGTGCAGGAGACAATTTGGCACATAAAGACTCTTTAAATTCAGTCATTTGCAGCAGTAAAAACATCTGAATGTTCATTTTTTCTTTTCCTCATGCTATTAAAGAGAGTGGTGCTGTTTCTGTACAACAGCTGCCCACACAGCCCTGCTCATGGCAGAGCTGGAGGGGAGCATTCCATTCTTTTCCCAGGGTAGTTTGGAAGTGTGGACTGTACCAGCGTTTATTAGAATTGCCATCACTTGGTAAATTGTGCACTTAAAAAGATTAATCCAACCCAAAACGTCGTCAGGTCACCTTTTCAGTAATATCCTTGGAACTTAAAGCAAAGGCACGTCTGGGTTTCCCCCTTCCCCTCCAGCCTCCCTGGGCACAGGGGGGATGGTCTGACTCGTTTGACTGATTTTTCCAAGGAAAACAAGACTTTGCTGAGTCCTCCCCCCAAGGTGAAGTGCAGCCAATATGGAAATAAAGTGCAGCACTCACTGGGAGCTGAGTAGGAATTCTGTAACTGAGGGGACTGCCAACAACCTTGTATTATAATAAATATCTAAATATATACACAGGTAGATGATTTAACCAAAGAAACATTTCACTGTTGTCTTCAGAGAGGGGAAAACACTGACAACAGGGAGATAAATCTGTCAGTGACTGATACTCTCTTAAATTTGTGTTTATTTTCCTTCAAACTTTGGTTATTTGAGATGGCCATGGTTGGCTCAAAAGCTATTTAAATATTTCTTTCATGTATGTTAAAATAAAGATATATAATCCATCATATTTCTTCCCCTGCATTAGGGTAAAACATTCCCTAAATTCATAAATTCAAGATCTTCATAGCTGATAATTCCTTATCCCTCATTTTATCTCCCTTCTGCCTTTAAATTTCAGAACATTTATTAAATGAACCACTTGAGATCTGAGTGCAGCAAACCCCAGGACCTGTTTCTATAGAGACAGGTCTGCCTGGATTGAGAGAGAGCTTTGTGAGGAGAGGCAAAAAGGACACGGCAGGAGGACAATGGGTCTTTAAGGTCCCTCCCAGCCCCTGGTTCTGCCAGTCCGTGAATAAATCCATGGGGTAATTGGAATCCTCTGAGAGTTCGCACTTACAGAAGAGTCTAATCAGTGGAGAACTGTTGGTGGGAGGTGGTGCTGTTGCCTCCCCCCTGTGCAGGCAGAGCAGGGCAGTGTCCCTGTCCTCCCTCCTGCCGCTCCCCCGTCCCCCGGGGCAGGAGCCACCTCAGCAGGGCAGGGATGGAGGAGGGGGACAGGGGAGAAGCACTGGCTGGGACACTGATGGAAACACATTTGCTCAAAACATCATAAAAGACCACCAAAAAAACTTACATGGAGTCCAAGGCTGCTTTGGGTTGGAAGGGATGTTAAGGACCATCCCATCCCACCCCTGCCACGGGCAGGGACCCCTCCCACCAGCCCAGGGGGCTCCAAGGCCCGTCCAGCCTGCCCTTGGACACTCCCAGGGATCCAGGGGCAGCCACAGCTTCTCTGCCCACCCTGTGCCGGGGCCTGCCCACCCTCAAAGGAATAATTTCTTCCCTGCATCCCCCCTAACTCTGCCCTCTGGAATTTCAGAGAAAAACCCACTCAAGGACAAGCTCCACCTTTGCCATCCCGCAGTTCCCACAAACCCTTTGTCCCAGAGCTGTTATGTAGGAACACTCCTTGGACTCGGCCAGCTGTGGGAAAGCTCCCAGCTCCAGGAGGCACTTAAATCACACTCTTTGGGAAAGATTTACTTCCCTGCTTTTTTCTTTTCAGACCAGGGGCTGAGGCTCGTTAGGTGTTTGCTGGTGATTCACATCCCATTCCACGACCATAAAGCATCCACTGTAGGGAGACCCAGCAGCATCCCCTTCACCTTTGGGGATGAGGAGCAGGCATTTATCAAAACACTGCTCCAATCTACAATTCCTTACCACGATGGGCTGTGTTTTATAGGCAGTGCCTCAGAAACCCTGATTAAAGTGTATTTCAAAAGTGATGGGAAGCAGGGAAGGATTTTTTTCTGTGGCCTAGTCTTGAAAACAAGGAGTTGTTGTGTCCACGTTTCACGTTATTGATAAAAAAGTGGTGAAGAGGCACAACAGCAGCAGTTGGGGTCACTGGGGCTCTGCTGCAGCCCAGCCCCTCATTAAACACCCTTTCTGCATGAGACAATACAATGGTAGAGCTTTGTTCTGGCTACCCACCATCAATCCAGTGCTAATTAGTTCAGTCTAATCATCAAGCCCTGCCACTCCGTGGCCAGAGAGGGTTGAGGTTCTGCAGCTGGAGGGACCAGGGCTTTCTGGCACTGGGAAACTGGATGGATACGTGAATGGTTTGGGTTGGGAGGGACCTTAAGGATCGTTTGATTCCACTCCCTGCCATGGGCAGGGACACCTCACACCTGCTCCAAGCCCCATCCAACCTGCCCTTGGACACTCCCAGGGATCCAGGGGCAGCCACAGCTTCTCTGCCCACCCTGTGCCAGGGCCTGCCCACCCTCCCAGGGAGGAATTCCCTCCCAGTATCCCACCTCTCCCTGTTCATCTAACCCTTGTCCTGTCAGTTCATCCCTTGTCCCCAGTCCCTCTCCAGCTCTCCTGGAGCCCCTTTAGGCACTGGAAGGGGCTCTGAGGTCTCCCTGGAGCCTTCTCTTCTCCAGGGGATCCTTCCCAGCTCTTCCATCCCGAGGTGCAATAGAGCCTCAAGCACGTGGTGACCACCCCGTGAGGGGCTGCAGGTTTTTACATCCAAGCTTTGAGCAGCTCTCTCATGAGCAGAGGGGACAGTTCTGGAGCTCCAGGATTATCCCCATCCCTTGCCCTGATGGCAGCACCTGCCTGTTTAAGTGGGGAAGGGGCAGGGCAGCATTCCCAGCGCTGGAGCAGGGACACTGCTGGCCCGCATCCCTCCCGTTGCCATAGAAACCACGGTGCACAGCAAGGACCGGGTTTCATGTTCCCTGAACCGAGGCCCTGCAGGGAACTGGGCTCCTCTGCCCATGGGCTTCATGTGATTCCTGGCATTCCTTCATTTGTGCCCTTCACCACGTTCCAGGGGCTTTGGAAAACTGTTCTTCCCAGCGGGGGGACCTGAGGAGTCCTTATTCCAACCCCCTTTGCAAATGCCTCTGCCAAGCCCAGGGGTGGCTCTGCTTTGATGCCACACCGCTGGGCACCACCTGCCCAGCCACCAGCAGTGCTGGCAGCACCTTCTGCCAGGTCTGTGTCTCCACAGGAGCTCCTGAGTGCCCCCAGCCCCTGGCCTGTCACTCAGCTCCATTTGCAGCACAAAGAAACCTTCAATTAAGAGCATTTTTAGCAAAATCACACACCGGGGAGCAGGGGGGGACAGAAAGGAAAGGGGAGGGCTGTTCTTCTGCAGGGTCTGGCAGGACCACACAACTCCTGGCTCGGGTATCTCCTGGCTCAGGGGCAGAAAACATTTGCACTCAGCATTCCCTGGGCATCACAGAGGAGAATGGGAGTGTCACAGCAGCACCAGGGGGTTTGGGCTCCCCTCACACCTCCCGAGTCCTTTGCAGGATTAGCTGAATATAGAAAATAGTGTAATGCAAAGAAACCTGGAACATTTGAAGTCAAAAAACAAATTTAGGGTGGGAATACACAGAAGATGAAGTCCTCACTCCACTGAGCTCAAAGACCAAGGGAAGATTATTAGCAGATGATCTTCTTCCCTATAGGAAGGAATCACAGAATTATTTAGGTTGGAAAAGCCCTCCCAGCCCACAGAGCCCACCCCGTGCCCGATGCCCACCTTGTCCCCCAGCCCAGAGCTCTGAGTGCCACGGCCAGTCCTGCCTTGGGCACCTCCAGGGCTGGGCACTCCAAACCTCCCTGGGCAGCCCCTGCCAGCCCCTGCCCACCCTTTCCAGGCAGGAATTCCTCCTGCTGTCCCCCCTGCCCCTGCCCTGTCCCACCTGAGCCCGTTCCCTCTGCTCCTGTCCCTGTTCCTGGAGCACAGCCCGACCCCTCCCGGCTCCCCCCTCCTGGCAGGGACTTGCAGAGCCAGAAGGTCCCCCCTGAGCCTCCTTTTCTCCAGGCTGAGCCCCCCCAGCTCCCTCAGCTGATTCAGGTGTTTCTATTTTTGGGGGGACAAAAGAAGTCCTTTGATTTTGTAATTCTTAATAGCACATTTCTATAAATGTTTTGGCAACTGAGTGTAGCAGAGCAGCCAGAAGCTGTTCCTGCAGCTCCCAGTGAGTCACCCCGGAGTGGCCGCCCCTGTCCTCGCACTGGGGACAGATATTTTGGTCACTACAATGGTGCAATTACAGACATCCAAGAGGGGCCAACTCTCCCAGACAAGGCCTCAATCACGAGGCTTTGTCAGCCAAAGTGTCAAGTTTGACATTAAAACCATTGTTGGGAGAAGGGAATAATCCTTTCCATTATGGGAGAAATAGCAGAGCCTTCCTGTGATTCCGTCAAATTCAGCAAATCCCAGACTGGTTTGGGTTGGGAGGGACCTCAAAGCCCATCCCATCCCACCCCTGCCATGGGCAGGGACACCTCCCACCAGCCCAGGGGGCTCCAAGCCCCATCCAACCTGCCCTTGGACACTCCCAGGGATCCAGGGGCAGCCACAGCTGCTCTGCCCACCCTCCTTGTCAAAGACTCCTTCCTTATGTCCACTGTGAATCCCTCCTCCTCCCTCTCCCCTGTCCTACCCCAACAGGCATCTCTGGAATCCTGCAGGGAGTTAATGACCCCCCTCTCGTGGGGACCAGAGCTGACATCCCCCAAAGGAAGCACCGCCGTGGGAGTGTCCATGGGAAGGACCTTCTCCTCTTCCAGCCCCAGGGTCAGAGCTTCAGGCTGCAGGTTTTATAGCAAATATTATGATTAATTTTATTTTCAATCATGCTATTGTTTTCTTAGTGTTTATATTGAGATTTATTAAAATGTCACCTTAAAGTTCTCTCTATTTTTAAGGCAGTTTTATTTTTAAAAGAATTTTTTAATGGAAATTAAACAAAATCATGTGGGGAGAGGCTTTAAAGACACCAGGCAATGCCCACAGTGTTTCACTGCTCACATTCCTCAGGTGAAGGTGCTGGTCCTCCTTCCACGGCTCCCCCTTCCTTGGATTTATCCATTTATTCCAGCTCTGTCCTTTGCTGGGCTGTTTGCTGAGGGAAGGGGAGCTGTGTTTGTATCTTCTGTGATCATCTGCATTTCTTTTCTCTCCTACCTGTTCCTGCAGATTTCCTGAACACCTCATTGGATACATCTGGAAGTCATTACTGGGAAGGGCCCTGGGTTCCACCTGATGTGTCACCACTCATGGTTTGGTCTCCAGAGACTCCTTAATTTGCACAAGAAGTTCTTCCTCCTGAGTGCAATCCCTCAAACTCCACGATCATTAAGACAAGGTGTTAAAAAACAAACCAGGAAGCAGAAAAACACTCAGCAGTTGTTAAATGAAAATACCTTAATTAAGCAAAGAAAGTCATTATTATTTGAATCTCATTTCTTATTTATAAGCAGCATAAAATGTTAATAAGTATAAAGTCAGCAGTTGCCTAATGAAAGCCAAACCAGTTGGGTCAAAGAAGACCAAATCACACACAGTCCAAGATAAAATAACATCTGCAGCAACTTCTGCACACCAGGAGGTTTCAGAGTCACCTTGGGGTCAGGAGGAGCCTCAGAACGACCAGCCCGGGAGTGGCTGTGTCCACTCACAGAGAGAGCCAGGCTGGAGCCCCTCTGCTGATTTGGGGTGTGCCAGCTCTGACCCCACTGTCTGCAGGACCACCCGGGCTGGCAAAGCCCCCCCAGCCCACAGAGCCCACCCCGTGCCCGATGCCCACCTTGTCCCCCAGCCCAGAGCTCTGAGTGCCACGGCCAGTCCTGCCTTGGGCACCTCCAGGGCTGGGCACTCCAAACCTCCCTGGGCAGCCCCTGCCCACCCTTTCCAGGCAGGAATTCCTCCTGCTGTCCCCCCTGCCCCTGCCCTGTCCCCCCTGAGCCTGTTCCCTCTGCTCCTGTCCCTGTTCCAGAGCCCGACCCCTCCTGGCAGTTGATTCTGTATTTCAGTAACACATTTTTGAACTTCAGATCTTTCCCCAGCATTTGGAGCCTTGAGGTATCTCCGTGTGGTTTGGTGGTGCCAGAACCTCGTGGTGAGCAACTTCTGCTGTAGGGTTTGTAAGGAAAGAGCCAGTAATGAGTTTTATATTGAAATCCTTAATTATTATAGACATACAATTTAAAGAATGGAAGTGTAAGTGAAGAGGGCTGCCTGGGAAAGAATAAACTAGGGAGGGGGGGAGGGTTGGAGCCCTCAGGGATGGAATAAACAGGACAGGATTGAGGCTGCTCAGACCAGCTTAACCATGGAGAAGCACAATTCCTCACCTGGGCAGGGGCTCAGGGTTAAGTGAAGATAAGCTCGTTGCCTTCCAGACCTGGAGTCAATAACTGCTCCTGCTGATTTACACCAAAGATTTTTGCTGGTTTATCCAAGAAAGCTAATTCTCTTCTTGACCATAAAATTACAGGCTATTAGGAATAATTTTATCCTTTTAATAATTAGAAGATTAAGCCAAGCTGTCTATAGGGGTGGTAAGAGGTCATCTTGCGCATTATGGGGCTATAGTTCATTAGCTGCAACCGGCTGCTCTGAATCCAGAGGGGAAGAGCCCTTTGCAGCAGCACAGATCACAGTCTCCCTCCCAAGCTCTGTGAGCTCCAGCCCCTCACCTTCACTGTGTCCATGGCAAACTGGCTCTGCTTGGAGCAAACAACAGCACATGACAGCAGCTTCCCAGGACTGCAGCCTCCTGCCAGGCTGCTCGGAGCCTCCCACGCTCGCTGGGTCTGTCCCCGGCTCCTTCTGCTCACAACAGAACACCAGCAGGGCCAAGCTGGGGGGACACAGAGCTGGGCTGGGGGCAGGAGGGGAGGGAAAGGAGGGGGAAACAGCCCGAGGATGGGCTGGGGAGCACTGGGCTTGCTCCAGTTGCTGGGGGGCTTCTTTACACCCATTTTACCAATTACCTCCAGTTTGGGGCTCCAAAGGTCCCCCTGCTCCTCCAGCCCCAGATCTGGGCCCCACTTACTCCTGAAATCCCAGGATGGTTTGGGGTGGAAGGGACCTCGTGTCATCCCACCCTCTGCCACAGGCAGGGACACCTTCCTCTAGCCCAGGTTGCTCCAAGTCCTGTCCAACCTGACCTTGGACACTTCCAAAGGAGAATCAAAGCTTCCAAGGGCACACATTCACCCCCCAGATAAGGAGCTGCACCTGCAGAAGCAGAGGGTCTACCACAGGGAGGAGAAACTGCTGGTGGCTTTCAGGAAAACGATCCCAAAAGTACAAAATGTTCAGCTGGAAAGTAAATAAAATCCAAATTAGAGAAGTTAATAAAGAAAAACACTCAACATCTTAGCACAGATGACGTTTTTTCACCACACTCTATATAAAGAAATAAAACACCTTGAGTTGCTGAAACTTTTCCAAGACTCAGACTACACCATTTTTGAACATTTATATCAGGTTTCTTGACAATTTCTTTAATTAAAGAGGTGCAGGCAGGAAATTTCAAAAGATAGGAAGGTGGGGGATGCCTTTGAAGACCATATTTAAGGAGTCTGCTCCAAATTCCAGCTGCATTTCTCAGCAGCCCAACCTCACCAGGATGGATTCATGGTCTGAGAGGAGTTGTAGTGCCTGGCCTTGCCCCCTGCCGTTGGAGGGGAGGGCAAGGGAAGACCCTTCCCGAGGCAAAGCAGGGAAACCTGGGCATGGGACACTGAGCAAATATTAGGGGAAAAGTACCTCTTGCCAAGGGAGTGGCCAAAACCAGGACAGAGGGTGTGACCTCTCCATCCTTGGAGAGAGGAGAAGGTGTGGGACAGGCTGGTCCTGCTGGCCTGGCCTAGAGGGAGAAGTTGGATCAACCCTCTCAGGGGTCCTGCCCAGGAGGGGCAGCTCTAGGGGTTGGTCTGGTTGGGTTTGTGTGGCTTTGATTGGGTTAAGGAGCTGGTTTTTATTTGCAAAAGCAGACACCTGCACAGGACTAAAATAAGCTCTGGAGCTGCTCAGCTCCCACTCAGCCTGTGCCTGTCAAAACACCAGAGAGCAGCGTGTTTGGGATGAGGAGACATAACAAACCTGGCGATCCAGCAGTGCCAGAGCCATTTCATCCTGGGGGCAGCACCCAACCCCAGAGGGCACAGCTCCCTCCAGGGTCGGGTCACAGATCAGTCCCAGGGCTGGGTGGGAATGCCCAGTCCCTGTGAGCCCTCAGTGGTGCTGGAGCTGCCCCACAAGGGCTTCACCCTACAACGAACCCCCCGGTCTGGTTTAATGCCCCTGGGACCAACAAACAATCCTGTCGCTCGGGTTTGTACTCGAGATGTTCACCAGGGGCAGTCCAAGGGCTGATCTCACCAACAGCTCTTAATTACTCATTGAAGGGCCACACCTTAATGAGCAGGACCACACCTTAATGAGCAGGACCCCTCGTGCCCTTCCCAGCCCGGTACTGATGCCCTGCAGCCACAGCGCTGTGCCAGGGGTGTGTCCTGGCTCAGTCACAAACCCAAGAGCCAACCTGCTGCTCCAGGTGTTTGTAACCAACATTCCCTGTCCAGAGCTGATCCCTGCGCAGCCAAGTGCTCATTACAAAAGCTGCTTAAAGGGATTCGAAGTTAAAAGGCAAATTGTAGAATCCCAGGAGGGTTTGGGGTTGGGAGGGACATTAAAGCCCATCCAGCCCCACCCCTGCCATGGGCAGGGACACCTCCCACCAGCCCAGGGGGCTCCAAGCCCCATCCAACCTGCCCTTGGACACTCCCAGGGATCCAGGGGCAGCCACAGCTTCTCTGCCCACCCTGTGCCCGGGCCTGCCCACCCTCCCAGGGAAGGATCAAGCTTGATTAACCCTGGAGGTTTATCCAAACCCAAAGACTGTTCTTGTAAGAACATTCTAAGATCAAGAGAGTAAATACTGCTACAGAAATAGAAAAAACACCCCATAGTTCCCATTTTAGTATTAAAAATATTAAATACTAAAAATAAATGCCTGTATGTGTATATTGATATACAGCAGCCTGGCCTAACAGAAAAGGGTTAAATCCTTCAGGGCTAAAGCACAGTCCAAGTGTATTCTGGACTCTAACAAATAATAAATGATGAAGGACACAGGATGGGCAGCTTAACATTTCCCAGAGAGATGAAGGAAGAGGCTCTTCTTGTATTTAAAGCTTGTAAACTGTCCAGAGGACTTTTCTTCTCACTCCCAGCACCTATATTTGCATTGCCTGGCAATTAAGCCAATAACCCATGTCCTTCTCCCCACCCCCTGCTCACACTGACTGCATTCACTTTAGACTAAATCAAGGTGACCAGGACAATAAAAGCTCCATCCAAGCAGGAAAAGGACTCGTGTGAAACAATCAGAGTCCTCAGGAGAGCTTGGGTGTGCCTCCAGAGAGGTACTTACAGGTTGGAATACCCGAGGAGCCTGATGGGGCTGTAGAGAAGGACTTCAAGGCCAAGCAGCTGCAGGAAGGGAGCCCCCAGGGCTGGATGCACATCCAGCTTTCTCTGCCGTGCAGGAGCATTTTCCAGCAGATGGAGGCTGGAATGCACTTCACTAGATTGAGCCTCCTCCAGCCTGAACAGTGTTTTCATTTTTGACACGAGGCTGCTAATTATGTTTTCCACTTATACCTGGAAATTTCAGCAAATATTCTACACAAACCATTTTTGATTGGAATGTGTGCTCCAGAATAATGAGATTTCCCAGGTTTTAGGAGCTGTTTATCTGAAGATTAAACTATTTTTCAATATAATTTGTACATTTATATGGACAGACATTTAGCTGATCCCAGAGGCTGGAAATGCTCAGTGTTTTGGGAATGCACCCTTCAGACACCCCATTCAGAGCCAGACAAGAGGAGAAAATCAGCCAAGCTTCCACAGGGTTTCTGTGGATGCATCTACGTGACCATTTTAACTGCAAAGGAGCTGGTGGAACTGCTGCCAAGGAGCCCAGGGGTGGGAAGGGCACCAGGACAACCTCCTGCACAGGCTGTCCTGAGAGACTGAGAGCCCCCCACCCATCCCTGCAAGTGTCCAAGGGCAGGTTGGGCTGGGCACCCTGGCTTGGAACAACCTGGGCTACTGCAAAGTGTCCTTGCCCAGGGCAGGGGGTGGAACAAAATGGGCTTTAAGGACCCTTCCAACCCAAACTATCCTGGGATTCTGTGATGCCTTTATCTTAAAACTTATTATTAAAAAAAATAAAAAAGTTAATAAAAAACTTAACATATTAAGAAAAAACCTTTAATAGAATCACTAATGTTTGCCTTACCCATTGACCCAGCACTGCAGATCCACCACTAATCCATGTCTGTGCCATTTTATTTTTGTATAAACCCCCCCAAACCTACACCCCCCCAAAGCTGAGCTGTTCAGCTCTCTGTTTGCTGGCACAGGCACATGGGTGATGTTGGCAGCACCTTCCACTCTCCCAGACTTTGCTCCCGCTCCCAGCAAATGCCAACCAGAGGGATGAAGGGCACCCAACTCCAGCCCTGCCTCGGGGACAGGAGCTGAGGGAGGTCCCCACGGCTCTGGCAGTGGTTCCCTGCCCTCCTGCCTCTCAGCAGACAGTCATGCCCATGACTCAGCCCTGTCTCCCCCCCAGCCTCCCGGCCCCTCTGCCAGGGCACAGCATCACCAGCTGGGCTGGCTCCGGTGGCAGCACAGCTCCAATCCTGTTCGAGACAACACAAGTCACCACACAAACCCCCCTCACGTTTCACGGGGCTACAAAGGGGGGCTGCAATGTCAAGACTCAGCTGAGTTACAAAGAAAGCTGCACGGCCAGTCTGAGCTCCAACTCAACCTCCCACGTGGAGCTCAGTGTCCTGAACACCTCCAGACATCAGTGGGACCCTCAGCACTGTCTCTAGGAACAGCAGCTCATTAAAAGGAGCTAATTTCACGTGTTAGAGAAGCCACAAGAGCAGATTATTTTGCCCTGAAGGGGTCTATGTATGTACAGCTCCCGCCACCACGGGAGTCACCTCCTTGTGTGGTCTGAGGTTTGCAGCACCTTCACACAGACCTTGGAGAGCACAAACCCTCACCCAGGAACTCCTGCTCCGCCTTCAGCAGAGTGTTCTCCTGTCCCTGCAGGGAGGGCAGGAGTAACCCCCAGGACCAGGTGAGGGCAGGGGGACCACCCTCAGCTGCCACACCCCAGCTCCACGGCCATGCCAAGCAGAACTGACCCTGCCCCGGCCACCCAAATCCCTGCCCCAAATCCCACCGCCCCCTCCCTGCACCCCACCGTCCCCACCCACCCACCCGCCTCCCCTCCCAGCAGCAAGGACTACACCAGGAGGACACCCAGCCACCCCAAACTGCACACCATCCCAGTGCTTTTCCTCTGGCCTGTGGTCCTGTACCCGAAACAGCTGGGTGCCCCGTCCTACCCCTGGGCAGCTGTGCCAGCAGCATGGCACGGGCACATTCCCTCCACACAGATGGAGAAGGGGTCACGCTGAGCTGAATAAAAGGGAGAAAGAGGGATGTCTGAAGCGTCTACAGGTTGACCCCAGGCCAGACCCAAGTGCTGGGACCTCCCTGGGGACAGGAACTGGTGGTGTTCCCATCCCTGCAGGGAATTGAAAGGCTTTGTGGACATGGGTTAGTGGTGGGCTCGGACAGTGTGGGTACAAGGTCTGCCCAGGCAGCCAGGGAACAGCTTTGCAGCACAAATTATCCCTGTGTGAACCAGTTGCTTCCAGTCTGAACCAGTTGCTTCCAGTCAGATGCTGGGAATCTTGGAATCATAGAATGGATTGGGGTGGAAGGGATCTTAAAGATCATCTCAGAATCTGTGGCCTGATTTAAGATGCCATTCCTACATTTTGTGTCTGGGACAAGCCCTGAAGAGCCTCTTCTGTTGCAGCAAGTTGATTTCTGAGTTACAGCTCTGAATTCAGACAGCCAAGGGGTTTGCACCTTCTCCTGATGGGCCATAACTTAATTTTACTACATCAGGTATTTTTGGGTGACTCAGCTGTTAAGTCATCACAACTCTCTTCCCAGCTCTTCAGCTTGGATACCCAAATTAAACAACTCTCCAAGCCAGCCTGAGCAATACTTTTTAGCTGACAACTTATTAATTAAATACATTCCTGCTTTCCAAGTGCAGCCTCTGTTCTCCAGGGAAAACGGGCTGAGATAGGCCTGGAAGGGGAAAATTCAAGACTTAAGAAGTGCTAAACCATGAACACATGATCTAAATACCATTAGGTATTTATGACCCTTTGGCTCATTATCTATCTATGAGCATAAGAGGTTTTTACCTTTAGAGGGGTTTATTTGCATAGGGCTGAGTGAAACAAAGAGGAGGAAGGGTGCTGCTCCCCAAGGAGAGCCACGACCCGTGTGGAGCACACCCACAGAGTGCCTTGCTGTGTTGGGCTCTCCTGACGTGCTCCTTCAGTCATAATTCACAATCATTCCTACTCCAAACATGACCTGCTTTCATCCTGAGCTGCCAGCTGCATCCCCCTGGAGGCTGGGTGGGTTCTGGATGGAGACACCATGGAATCTGAGTGAGTTCTGGATGGGGACACCATGGAAGATGGGTGGGTTCTGTATGGGGACACCATGGAATCTGAGTGGGTTCTGGATGGGGACACCATGGAATCTGGGTGGGTTCTGGATGGGGACACCATGGAAGATGGGTGGGCTCTGGATGGGGACACCATGGAAGATGGGTGGGCTCTGGATGGGGACACCATGGAAGATGGGTGGGTTCTGGATGGGAATCACCACATCCACCACCTCCTCTGGGAGAGGGCATCCCTGAGGTCCACCAGCCCAGCTCAGAGGTCATTGGGGCCAGCTGGGTGCTCCCAGGGCTGCAGCCCCCCTGGCACTGCCCTGCCTGGGGATGGGGGTCCCTGGGTTGCAGCTGGGTGGTGTGTGCCATGGAAGGTACCACTGGGCACCCTTAGGTCTGAGGGAGAGGGTCGGATGGAGGCAAAACAACACCTCAGGAGGTCCCAGCCCCTTCCACCACCCCTGGCCCTGGCACAGCCCCTGCATCCCAACCTCTTCCACATCCCAGCTACAACTACAGGATTTGATGCCCCTTTTTACATCATACCCCAGAATGGTTTGGTTGGAAGGGGCCTTAAAGCCCACCTTATGCCACCCCCCTGCCATGGGTGCCACAGCTGAAGGCAACTTCAATTAGGCTTCCTCTGCACCAAAAAGGGGAGGAAAAGAACATGAACCAAAACTTTACCTGGTTTAAGCTCCTTATAGAGTGATGATCATGGAGAGATGAGGGCCTTGCTGTGGCTGGGCACTGAACCCCAAGGATGCTGCACAGCCCTGGGCTGTCCCCTGCCAGGAGGTCCCCACTGCAGCCCTGCACAGCCCCCCTTCCCCTTCCCAGCAGCTTCTCCGAGGATTCGTGGCACAGATGCTGGGGGTGAGTCTCCCTGGGCAGCAATGATGCCAAGGAGGTGTCAGACCTGGGGGAGTGCCCAGCACTGAGCCCTGGAGAGGATGGAAACAGAATCCAGGGCTTGGGAAGGCTCAGTAAATCGTGGGATTTACATCTGTGGCGTCCAAGTGTTTGTTCTCCAGACAGCAGTAAAATAAGTAGATAATGGTATAATCTAAACTGGATTTTATGGTTTCTGTTGACAGGGTAATGGGAAAAATAGACCTCTTGGAGAGTTTAATCATAATGGTAATAAAGAAAGGAAAGAGAGTGTCCCCAGATGGGATCAGTGCTCCATTCCCAGGACCTGCAAAGCTCACTCTGGGCTGTGCCAAGCCCTGTTGGAACAGCTGAGGAAGCAACACAGTGTGAGAAACCCACCAGGGCAGGCCCAGCTCCAGGACTGATGGGGGTCATCTGCAAATGGGTAAGGGAGACAAAGAGTAAAAGCAGCAAATGAAGCAGCTCTTTCCCCTGGGAACCATCTCCTGCTCCCGGGGATAACACCACGGACAGGAGTCTCATTGCTGCACTGACGACATACCCAGCCCCAAGGAGGACACGGAGAGTTTGAGAGCCTTCAGAGTGAGATGGTGGAGTTCCCTGGGGAGTTTCTCTCCTGAGTCGTGCCAGGAGAGGTTTAGATTATATATTAGGGGGAAAAAAGTCATGGAAAGGCTTGTAAAGCTTTGGAAGGGGCTGCCCAGGCAGTGGTGGAGTCCCCATCCCTGGAGATGTTAAAAAACCCCATGTGGCACTTAAGGACATGGTTTAATGGTGAACGTGGTGGTTGATGGTTGGACCTGATGATCCTAAAAGTTTTTTCCAACCTCATCATCACTTTCAGCAGGACTGGCTGTGTCACTGCCAGGGGGCTGGTTTGAAATGGAGTTAGGGGTGTTGTGGAGTTTTGTTTGTTCTTCTTGCTTGTTCTTAAAGAGGGGTCTTCAATGGAATCATGAAAAGGTTTAGGTTGGAAAAGCCTCCGAGATCCAAAAGTCCAACTGTCCCAGGCCACCACTGCCCCCTGTCCCCAAGTGCCACATCCACATGGCTTTTACATCCCTCCAGGGATGGGGACTCCACCTCTGCCCCGGGCAGCTGTGCCAGGGCAGGACAACCCTCTGTGTGAAGAGATTTCCCCAGTATCCAACCTGAACCTCCCCTGGTGTGGGGCACTTTCCTCTCATGCTGTCCCCCACAGCTCCAACCTGTCCAGCAGGGCAGGGAGGGCTGGAGCTCCTTGGCTCGTGACCACATTAACAACATTCCTCCCTCCATGTGCTCCCTGTTCCAGGCCCTGAAGGACACGGTGAACATCACCAGCCACTGAGGAAGGAAATCCAGGTTTAAAAATGCAGTTTATCCCCATGAATGGGCCCCCTCTGGCCCGAGCTGGGACAAGCAAGGCTGGCCACCCGCTGCTCTGCTGCTTTCTTGGTTGGCAGATGCTCCTCCCTGAACTCCTGGTCTGTGATTTTACCACACAGATTTTCACACTGGGGTGAGCTCATTACCAGCTTTAAATAGTTCTGCTTTGAGGCACCTCCCGAGATTGGCTTTTGGAAGGCTCCTTCTCATGATTGAAGAGCTGAGGTCACAGTCATATTTCACCCTCCTAACAGTCATGTTTATTACAAACCTTGGCTCACCCAGGTGATGGATGAGTCCACTCATGGTCTTCCTTTGGAGGGAAGGCAGGAATTGTTGTGGTAATTACCTGCTGTAAGAGAAGACCCCCTTGAGTTACTGTTTAAGTGATCAGAGGGACTTGGCATCACTCTCTCTTTAATTAAACTCTTGACACATCCTATATTTCACTTCTCCATTACCCTTGGACCTTTACAAGACTTGCTGGTCTGGAAGCCGTGACTCCAACAGGAGAGGAGCATCCTGAGTGGAGCATCCCCCTGCCAGGAGGTGCTGGGTGTGCCACAGCCTTTCCTACTGCACTGCCTTTGCTTCCAAGAAATGGGAAGGACAAGGAAATCTTCCCCAGGGAGGCTCCACGTGGTGATGCCCCCTGCCCTCAGCATCAAGGCCATGTGCCAACCGCCAGGGACACGTTTCCCCTGTGTTCAGAGGGGTGCAGTGGTTTTCCAGAGGGAGTCAAGCCCCACGTTCAGGTCCTTGGGCTTTCCTTCACCCCATTTTCTCCAACCTCAAACTTCTGCTTTCAGGAGGAAGATAAGCTGCTCTCATGGATGTTTTACTGCTCCTCTTCTTCACAAGTTTCTTGCAATTTCAAGAAATCCAGGAAAGAACATAATTAAAATAATAAGAAAAATTGTTCCAGGTACTGTTGTCACTCTCCAGCAGGATTTAGGGATCAGTCCCACCAAAATCGAACAGAAGCAGTGGAAAATGCAGCCATGCACATTCCATAGGGCCCTGGGATGGTTCGGGTGGGAAGGAACTTCAAAGCCCCCCCACCATGGGCAGGGACACCTTCCACTATCCCAGGCTGCTCCAAGCCCTGTCCAACCTGGCCCTGGACGCTTGCAGGGATGAGGCATTTAAAAGCAACCCTCACAAGGTCCATATCAAATGAATAGACACCATTTCAAATATTAGAGTGTAGCAGCATCAGTAAAACATCTCATCAAAAGATCTGCCCTCAATTCATTTGGATAAGCAGCAGGGTCAAACAAAGCCCATAAAATACATTTTCCGTGGACTGGGGGAATCCACATTTTCAACAACATTCTGTGCAAATCAGTGGAATGTATTTAACAAGCAGGATCATCCCCTACAATCCCATTAGCGTTTTCAGAGGGTGTCATTAGTGTCAAAGCCAGAGAGCCAATGCTGCACCTAAAATGTCAACTGGCCTCCCTGATAAACCCAGCTCAGTAATTACTTTGGAGAGCAATTAGAATCCCCATTTTTCTAGGAAAAAAAAATTAGATAGAGGCTGTTTTTCTTTAAGCCAAACATCCTGGCCCTGGAGTGCTGCCAAGGCAGAGAGATCCATGGCTGGCAGTGACAGCAAGAGACAGGTTTGGGCTGTGCCTTCAGAATCTGGAAATGTTACTAATTAGCATTCCAAAACATGATAATGAGGCAATTAATAGAATTTCTCTAAGGAAATGTAATAATCAACCAAATTCCAATCAAAGAGAGATTGCTCTGCTGTACAACAGTAACATTTTAGATTCAGATTTAATATCTGTGTACTATTGATGAGGGGACTGGAGCATCTCCTGAATGGAGCCAGGCTGGGAGAGCTGGGGATGTTCCCCTGGAGAAGGGAAGGCTCCAGGGACACCTGAGAGCCCCTTCCAGAGCCTAAAGGGGCTCCAGGAGAGCTGGAGAGGGACTGGGGACAAGGGAGGGAGGGACAGGACACAGGGAATGGCTTCCCAGTGCCAGAGGGCAGGGATGGGGGGGATATTGGGAAGGAATTGGTGTCTGGGAGGGTGGGCAGGCCCTGGCACAGGGTGGGCAGAGAAGCTGTGGCTGCCCCTGGATCCCTGGGAGTGTCCAAGGGCAGGTTGGACGGGGCTTGGAGCCCCCTGGGCTGGTGGGAGGTGTCCCTGCCCATGGCAGGGGTGGGATGGGATGATCCTCAATGTCCCTTCCAGCCCAAGCCATTCCAGGATTTCATTAAATGTAACAGTTCATTATTTGTCTCTTCCTCCCTAGGCAGTAATTCCTATGACTCCTGACAAGAAACACATCACCCTGCACCAACCCAACGGTGAAGTGGCTCCTCTTCTGGCACAGAAGTGACATAATTATCTCAGCATGGAAAATGATGGTCACAAAGTGGGTTCAGCACCAGCTGCTTGGTGATTCTTGGTGCTAAAAAAAGCTCCATGGCAAGGAAACAAACAACAGAAGTGAAAAAAGAAAAAGAAAAAAAAAAGAGAAAACAAAACAAATCTGAGAGATTTCTGAGGAGAACAAAGAATGGAACTGAGCCAGTAGTGTAAAGGCACTTGGGTGTTTGATCACAGGCAGGAGGCCCTGATGTGTGGGGGGCAGATCACCCTCCCCCTGCCAGAGGGGTCCCTCAGGATGGACCCAGCTCCCAGAGCTGCATCATCACAGCCTCCTGCTGGACACTGACCACAATCACCCTCCAGTCCTTATCTACACGTATTGAATAGGTCTGACCAGCAAATTGAGGGGATTTGCTTTGCTAAGCTGTTCCCAGGATCCACAACAGCACAGAAAACCGAATTAAACTCTCCCAGAAATTGCAATTCAGTTCTTTTCATTGCAGGTTTTGATGCTTCAATAAATGGGGGTAAATTAATCAGCTCCACAACCAGGTGTTGCACTCCCCAGGGCACGGGCCATGTCCAAACCTGCCTCTGAGGTGCCAGCCCTGCCCTGGCACACGAGGGCTTGGCTCTGGTTCGGGGGGCAGGAGGGATGTGGGACCAAAGTGTCACCTTAGGGACCCCCCCGACCCCCAGTTTAACCAGTTCCTGGCTGTGCCAAGCTCCTGCCACCCCTCCAGCCACTGAGGCACAGCAGCTCCTGTTCCCAGTGCTTTCCCAGTGCTCCCACTCAGACCCAGTGGGAACGAGCAGCTCGGAAAGCTTCAGCGCTGGGGCTCAGTTTTATACCTGGCTTCACCTTCAGCTGCAATTGAAGGTTTTCTCCCCACCTTTCCCAAGAATATCGTTCTTGCTCTGACAGCCAACTCTCTCCATGAATTACCTGAGCCAGAGCTGCTCCTGCAGCCCCTCCCTGGCTGCTGGGAGCTCGCCCAGTCTCCCAGTCCATCCCACTGGGAATGAGCCCCCCCTCCGGGGTTATTTCTGACAGGGCAGAGGCGCCTCCACAGAAGACTCTGCTTTGATTTTTATTCCCCCTAATTACAGTTATTTTGTCTTCACATGGCAAAGCATTTGAGGCAGAAGGAGCCAAATCACAGCACGGGATGTTCCAGGGCTGATTGCCCTCTGCCTGCTCCCAAAGTCAGGAATCTGCTTCCACCCTCCTGCTCTTCCCCGTCCCGAGGTTTTCAACATATTTCCTCAGAGCAACAGCACATTTCCCCGTGGCTAGAGCACGTGGCACCAGCAGTTGTGCCTTCCCTTCACTCTCCTATTACAGGCTGCAATTTTCCCTCGAAAAGCCGAGCTGCTGGCGTTGGTTTCACCGGAGTGAGACAGCCCAGGGTCAGACAAGAAGGGATATATGGGATTTTTTACAGATCAGTGAGGTCTTCAGTGGCATTTTACAAGCAAGGCACTGGATTTATATCCAGCCTGTTCTCATGGATCATTCCCAGGTAAGAGCCAGGGGTTCACAGGCCAAACTATTGTCTCATAACATCAGAATCATACAATGGTTTGGGCTGGAAAGCACCTCACAGCCCACCCAGTGCCACCCCCTGCCATGGGCAGGGACACCTCCCACCAGCCCAGGGTGCTCCAAGCCCCATCCAACCTGCCCTTGGACACTCCCAGGGATCCAGGGGCAGAAAATCTGGAATTTCCCAGTGCAATGAAATCTGGAATTTTTCAGTGAACGGGTTGGTGAGTGGCCCTTCCACAGCCGTGAAATCCTTTGGGTGGCTGAGGAGCAAAGTGCAGAATAACCTTGGAAAGCCCCATCTCTGGAAGTTCTCTGTCACACTTCTCTGAAGGGAAGGGGGGAAAAGAAGCTGATCTTGTTCTTACTTATTGTCCCCCCACGCTGGGGAAGCATCTGACCATAAGTCATCAAGCAGCTATTTATAGGCTGTAATTAAACATCTCTGCAAGTGAGAAGGCACAAAAGCAGCACCATCTGCCACACATTCGTGGCACCATAAATATACACAAATAGAGATGAAGTGCTGCCACCCCCTTTGTCCTTCCCACAAATCTTGTCACTGAAATGGACTTTCTGGAGCAGCTGAAGCAGCTCCTGACCCAGCAGCTCTGGCTGCCCCTGGATCCCTGGGAGTGTCCAAGGGCAGGTTGGATGGGGCTTGGAGCCCCCTGGGCTGGTGGGAGGTGTCCCTGCCCATGGCAGGGGTGGGATGGGATGGGCTTTGAGGTCCCTTAAACCCAAACCATTCTGGGATTCTGTGAAATCACTGCTCTAGTTACTAACTAAAAAAATTCTATGTTTAGCACATTTGAAATGTTATTTTAGTCACAGTCAGATGAAATCCATCAATATTCCTGACTATAGAAAAACTATATTTGGCCAAAATACAACACTGCAAAATAGACTTGGATCCCAGCGTTTTGGGTGTTGGGAGAGAGCACTGGGATGGGCTGCTGGCTCTGCTCCCTGGCACAGGGATGGCTGTGAGTCCTCATGCCAGGCAGGGCAGGGCTCTGACCAGCCCAACCCATCAGCCTGTCCCTGCTTCCACACCCCAAGGCACTGCAAGTGTCTGGGTGTCTTCAGGAGGCCAAGTCCTGACATTTTTCCATCATGGGCTGCTCTGAACTGCAGGGGGATGGGGATGTGCCCTCGAGCAGGGAAGCTGGGGTGGAGTCACACACTGACCTGGGCACCTGCTCATCCTGCTGGAAATCAACACCTTCAAAGCAGTTTTCAACCAAAGGAGCGACCTTAAAATAACCTCAGAGACAAGCAGAGCTGGGGAAGGGGAGGCTTCGTGGTTCTGGGGTGAAAGGGCTCTGTCCACCCTGGCCAGGGGAGGGGACTGTGCCACCCCCCCAGCACCTGGGGGCTCCCCTGGGAAGGGGGGCTGGAGCAGCTCCTCTGCCAGGCTGAGAGCCTTGCACGGAGCTGGGCTTGGGGCAGAGGAGGCAAAGTTCTTACTCACTGTCAAATTGCTTTGTAAAGTCACTTGGAAGGTCCCAGAGGAGCAGGGAAGGTGAAGCTCTGGTCGAGGTGCACCAGATTCCCACCCTGGGACAGGGACACAGCCCTGCACAGAAGAAATGGCCTCAGAGACAGAAACTGTCCTTTCTGAGCCCTGCGGGGAGGTCCTGACACCCCGTCCCCTCGGCACTGCTGCTGTGCCCAGGCTGGGGCCACCTGCCACACATCCTCTGCCACCCACCCACCGCCCCCGGGTGGCACAGGGAGCAGCAAAGTGCTCGTGCTGGGATAACAGGGACAGAAATAGCCCATCACAAGCATGTGATCCCCACAAATGATTCTGAGAACTGCTCTTGAGCACTTTAGATAAGCCTTAATTAAAAGAGAGCTGCCAGAAAATGCACAAGATGCGGGAGGACAACAGGGTTTTCTCTGCAGAGCCTGATGCAATTCCAGCCACAGTAAGGAAATCAAACCCACCTTTAATGTGGGGAAAGTCAAATACCCCAGTCCCAAACGGCATCCTTGGATACAAGGCACTTCCAGTGGAAAATTGGTTCAGGATGGTGTTTTTTTGCCCTCCCTGTTTCCCCTTTGGCCTGTGGTGCTCTGGGAATGGGGTGGCATTGAGCTTGTTTTGGCTGACCCCAGGCTGAAGAGAACAACTGCTCCCAAATTCCAAAGGAAAATTTAAAAATACCAGGTAACCCCAAAGTACAAGTATTGCTCAGAGGGTTTGGTAAGGGTTTGAATGTGGTTGGGTTGCCTTAGGCAGGTCTGGGTAGGAACAGAGGTCCTTGGTTTGGCAAAATCTAATTGGACTCAACAACTGGAGGACAAATCTGGTCTTCAGAGGACAAAAACTGTTCTTGCTTTTTATAAAACATCACAAAATCCCAGAATGGTTTGGGTTGGAAGGGCCATCAAAATCCACCCAGTGCCACCCCTGCCATGGGCAGGGACACCTCCCACCAGCCCAGGGGGCTCCAAGCCCCATCCAACCTGCCCTTGGACACTCCCAGGGATCCAGGGGCAGCCACAGCTTCTCTGCCCACCCTGTGCCAGGGCCTGCCCACCCTCCCAGACACCAATCCCTTCCCAATATCCCCCCCATCCCTGCCCTCTGGCACTGGGAAGCCATTCCCTGTGTCCTGTCCCTCCATCCCTTGTCCCCAGCCCCTCTCCAGCTCTCCTGGAGCCCCTTTAGGCTCTGGGAGGGCTCTGAGGTGTCCCCAGAGAAACCCTCTAATGCCACTATCCCAATGTGCTGGTATGTGAGAAGCCTCTGGACCAGAGGGAAGACGATGCCGTTTTTCGGTGGTTCCACCCAAACCAATTTAATTCTCAGCTGTGACCATGGAAAACACTTATTGTGCCAAGGAGTTCACGGGCAGAGCAGGTTTGCAGTGCATGGGGTGGCTGTGACTGCCAGCTCTGCCTGACCCCCCCTCAGGAGCAGGGTCCTCCAGCACCACCACCTGCCCCCGTGGACCCTCTGGAAGGGCTGCCTGAACTCAGGGGCTCCCACAAGGAACGGGCTGTTTCTCACTCGCTGTCCCCTTTTACCCAGACCCCAAGGGCCATGGGAGGTCACCCAGCACTGGCCAGGTGCTGACAGGACAATGTCCTGCACGGGAAGGGCCTGGCCACCAGACACCAGCAGACAGCTCAGGCACAGAGATAACAGGAGAGCCTGGACCTGCAGGTGATGCCAAGCCCTGGGAGAACACGGAGAACTCTGGCAAGGCATTTCTTAACCCACTGTGGCTTATTCTGGACCCTCAATCCCATTTATATTTATATTTGTCTCTATCTCAATATATCTCTGTCCCCATGTGCTGGAGCCACAGCTGGTGGGCAGGTGCCAGCCCAGCTGCCCCTGCAGCCTGGCTCGGGGCACTCTGCACTTGCTGCTTAACTCTTGTGTTCCCACTCCAGCTTCACACCCAGAGAGGTCCTGGGGTGGCTGCAGCCCTGCCAGCCTTGGGAGCAGCCAAAAGTGACCCTGCAAAACACGCTGCTGGGCCCCAGCCAGGGCACAGCTCCCGCCCCACAGCCCCTTGGTGTTCCTTTTCCACCCTAAGTTATCACCTCTACACAGTTGCCTTTTCCAACCATTCTCCAAAGCCTTTCCTAAACACCTTCCTTAAATGCTGTAATTTTAGAGGCAGCTGGAATTTGTTCTGAGGTTTGACAGGCTGCTGGAATTGCCAATATTCAGAATAAATCCATAAATGAGCCCCTTGTGAGCCCGGCTGTGCCGGGTTACTCACCACGATCCCCCGGGGCTCCTCTTTAACCCCGACATCCCTTAATGTCTCTCTCAACCAACAAGGCACCGATTACATTGTTATGCTAATTATTTAAATACCGGATGGAGAAACCAGGCAAACAATTCTATTTCTAACTCCAGGTAATCGCAGAGGCTTTCAAGGACCGACTGAACAAGTACAATCACCAACACCAAAGCTTTATGTAAGTGATTGCAGAGCACAGACTCGTTAGAGGTGGAAGGGACCTCAAAGCCCACCCAGTGCCACCCCTGCCATGGGCAGGGACCCCTCCCACCAGCCCAGGGGGCTCCAAGCCCCATCCATCCTGCCCTGGGACACTCCCAGGGATCCAGGGGCAGCCACAGCTTCCCTGCCCACCCTGTGCCAGGGCTGCCCACCCTCCCAGCGAGGGATTTCTCCCAAATCTCCAGTCTAACCCTGCCCTCTGGCAGAATAAGACTATCAACCCTTGTCGTGTTTGCACAAGAAATAATAATATTAATAATGATGGAGAAGTCCCTTCCCCAGCTGAGGATTGGTTGGTGGGATTAGAGCTCCCCTCAGTGGGACAGCCTGGAACCTCGGTCCCCTCGGCAGGCGAGGGATGGACAGACAGACGGACTGACAGACGGACTGACACACTGACTGACAGACTGACTGACAGACAGACTGACAGAGTGACTGACAGACTGACTGAGAGACAGACTGACAGAGTGACTGACAGACAGACTGACAGACAGACCTACTGACAGACTGACAGACTGACTGACTGACAGACTGACTGAGAGACAGACTGAGAGAGTGACTGACAGACAGACTGACAGACTGACTGACAGACTGACTGACAGACNTGACTGACAGACTGACTGAATGACCAGCTGACAGACAGACTGACTGACAGACAGACTGACAGACAGACTGACTGATAGACTGACTGACAGACTGACAGACTGACAGACAGACTGACAGACTGACAGACAGACTGACAGACAGACTGACAGACAGACTGACAGACTGATAGACTGACTGACAGACTGACAGACAGACTGACAGACAGACTGACTGACTGACAGACTGACTGACAGACTGACAGAGACAGACTGACAGAGTGACTGACAGAGTGACTGACAGACAGACCCACTGACAGACTGACAGACCGACTGACAGACTGACAGGCTGCCCTGCCCGGGTGGTGGCAGCAGCCTCCCCCTGCCCTCAGCCACGGCCAAGGCGAGCAGGGGGCACAGGGCCACCTTGCCCAAGTTGCTCCAAGCCCCATCCACCCTGGCCTGGAGCACTTCCAGGGATCCAGGGGCAGACACAGCTTCTTCCCTCTAATCTTTCATGAGAGCTGACCACACGTCCAGCTCCAGGTGGGGATTTCCCGTGCAACTCATCCCAAGCAAACTCAGACATTACTGCTGTGAGACAGGAGATTAAGGGGGGGAAATAATGTCTAAAATTGGAGACTGCAAACAAACATTGAAGAAAAAGTATCTGAGGGGCAGCAGGAACTCCAGGAGCTGCTCCCTCCTCCTCAGAATCATGGAATGCTCTGGGGGATGCTGACAGCACCAACAAAGCTGATTCCAGAGGTTTGGGTGCATTTTTAGCCCGGGGCAGCCCAGCGTGGGGAGAACATTGCCCATGTGTTTGGTGGGCTCAGCCCCCAGCGCCGTTGCCCTTGAGCTGCATTTCACACCAGGCCCTTTGGCTTGGGAACCCTTTGGAGTCTCTCCCAGACACCCTCCCGTGGCTTTTAAGGTGCCCTCCTGCCTTCTGTGACCCCCCACCCCTGCTCATCCCCCGTGCACTCCCACTCTGCCCCCAGATCCAGCTGGATCAGGGTTGTTTCAGCTGCTCTTGGGAATGTTCCTTGAAGTTTTGCTTGGCTGCTCAGCCCCCCACTGCCCAGTGGAACCAGTTTGGGGGACCATTTCTACAACACCCGCTTCAACTCTGCCTGAAAAGTTTCTCTGCAAGGAGCAGAAGATGCTGTAAGAGTGAACAGCCAGAATGAAGAGGATAAAGGAGAGGAATTTGTTTAGTTCTGTGGGCAGTAATGAGCAATATTATGCCAATAATAAGTGCCAAGGCCAAGAAGTGCAGTGCTGACCTCCCCCACTGTGCTGAGGGGGGTGTTTCATTCTCCCCACCAGGTCCTCTCGAGGCTGTTGGACCAGCACTCAGCACTCCCCACCAGCCCCTGCCACGGGCTCTGGCTGGGCCACAGCTCTGCCTGTGGGATAATATTATTTAAAAGATATGAATGTTTTGTTTGCCTCCCTGTCGACCGTCAGAGCCCAGGAAAGGCTGATGTTCCTGTCAGCAATTCCAGCTGGGCTGCAGAGCTCCAAGCTTGGCAATGACCTCCCAGGATCCCATCTCTCCCTGCCCTCTGGCACTGGGAAGCCCTTCCCCTGGTCCTGTGCCTCCATCCCTTGTCCCCAGTCCCTCTCCAGCTCTCCTGGAGCCCCTTTAGGCACTGGGAGGGTCTCTGAGGTCCCCTCAGAGCCCCAGCAATGCTCAGAGCAGCATTTCACTTGCTGATTCTGTAATAAAGCTGTTAGAGCTCCAGTAATTAATCTTAGGGAACTTCCAGGCATCCTTTACCCATCCCCACTTCTCCCAGGGAGCAGCACCTCTGGAGTTCTTCATAAAATAATAAATAACAGCAATATAAGCCCTTGGTCGTTCCCAGCTCCTCCAAGACAGATAAAAAGTCACCAGAGCCCCCAAACACAGCTCTGGCTGCATCTCACCCTGCCCCTGGCATGGGTTAACAGAGCCCAGGCCTGACTCCTGCCAGGAATGCTGGCTGAACTGTCAGTGCCATGCCCTGAGCTGGTGCTGCCCTGTGGGAGAGGGCTGGGATACAGTGCCATCCCTGCTGGCAGGAGGATTGGCACAGCATCCACTGGCAGAGCTCACAGACACTCCCAGGGAGTGGCTCTACATTTCTATACTTATTTAAAAGATTTTAATACTTTTGTGTGTCTTCCTGGCAGCCCCCACAGCCCCTTCCACTGCTCACCAGGCAAAGCAGTGCCCCAGCGTGTGCTGGGATGGGCTGTGCTGCTGCCCAGGGCGGCTCCAGAGGGAGAGGGGAGAGGACAAAGGAGCGGCTGAGGGGGAAACAGCAACAGTGAAATGATGGGAAAGTCAAGGATGAGCAGAACAGAGACAGGATACAGAGCAGAGGGGCCCAAAGGCTGAAGGTTGGGAACTCGTGAGACCCCCCTGAGGAGCTGCCCCAGCCCTGGGAACAGCAGCACAAGGAGCTGGAGCTGCTGCAGAGGCCAGGGGAGGGCACGGAGATGCTGCAGGGCTGGAGCCCCTCTGCTCTGGAGCCAGGCTGGGACAGCTGGGGGGGCACCTGGAGAAGGGAAGGATCCAGGGACACCTGAGAGCCCCTTCCAGAGCCTAAAGGGGCTCCAGGAGAGCTGGAGAGGGACTGGGGACAAGGGAGGGAGGGACAGGACACAGGGAATGGCTTCCCAGTGCCAGAGGGCAGGGATGGGGGGGATATTGGGAAGGAATTGGTGTCTGGGAGGGTGGGCAGGCCCTGGCACAGGGTGGGCAGAGAAGCTGTGGCTGCCCCTGGATCCCTGGGAGTGTCCAAGGGCAGGTTGGATGGGGCTTGGAGCCCCCTGGGCTGGTGGGAGGTGTCCCTGCCCATGGCAGGGGTGGCACTGGGTGGGCTTTAATGGCCCTTCCACCCATAATTAATCCGGAATTCCATGATTTTCTCATGTATTTTTTTTAATAGAGAAAGACACAACAGTCAGTGTAGGAAGAAGGCAGGAATGGCTGGTTACAGCTGGAGCCAGTCCCATCTTTAAAAGCACTTACTGTTATTATATCCCCAAGAGTCTTTTCCCCAAGACTCTTCAAAACTCTCCATCAAGTTGCTAAATGACACTAAAAAGTTTTCCAGACAATGACTGAAGATTATCAAATTATAGCAGGATAAAATATTTTCTCCTGCTAACAAATATTTAAATTTGTTTTAAATACACTATTTCCATGAACATGCCATTTGAGTTAATTACTTTACTGTAAATGTACCTCTTAAATAATTGCTAAACCTCAAGAAATGCTTTCAATAATTGACTGAGTTTTCATAAGGAAAAATGGTGTTATTAAATCCAAATTAAATGCACATTTGAGACACTTAAGTAGAGTGCTGCCATAGCAAACCTTTTCATGCTGTATGAGAAATAACTTTGGGAATTAATGGCAGGAAACCATCACTCTGCAGTCATCCAAGAGCATCTCCTCCCTGGTGTTTCCCAACTCCCACATAGATTAGGACGTTTGAATGGCTGCAGCAGTGTCTGTGAGCAGCTCTGAGTGGGGGCTGCTCAGCACCCACTGCCTCTCACAGGGCTCCTCACCCCAGTCCCCTGGCGGGATGAGGAGGATTTGGGCTGGCTTTTGCTTTAAGGGGTTGGTTCCATCCAGACCTGAGGGCAAATGTGAGCAAGCCCAGCCCAGGGAAGGGCTGAGGAGACACAGAGCTGCCCCTTCTCTGCCTGGGTGGGACCCCTGGCAGAGGAACCTGCAGCCCACCAGACCCTCCGAGCAAGTCCCGTGTCCCCTCCCAGCCAAGTCCTCAAGTTCCTCGGAGCAGTCACTGGTCTGGGAAGCCTTTAAACTGGGACTCAGCCCACCTGAGGCAGAGCACCAGTTTTGTCCCTCCCGGTCTCCTCTGACCCCCAGTTTCTCCCACCTTGCCATGCCATGCTCCTCTCAGAGCTCTCCCTCCTGCATCTCAATCCCCTTCTCTTCTCCCTCCGTGGCATTTCCTGCCCAGGGCCCTTCCAGGAGGAGCCGGGGCTGAGGACAGCTCACCAAACCCAATCCCAGCATCTCCCCCTCAGCCTTAATGAAAAGTCTGGCTGTAATTAGAGCGAGTATTAAATTCCGTGAGGAAACACGGACAGCAGCACTAGAGGGAGGTATTGCCCCACATTGCTTGGATCCGGAGCCGCCGGAAAGCAGCACAAGGCAGCAGAGAAGGGTTCCCGTGATAGCAAACTATGTTAATCAACTGCAATTAATGAGTGAGCTGCAACTCGTCGTAATCAGCTCCCATCAGCTGCCCGTGAAAAAAGTATTACCAAGCACCAGATAATGAACTGATATTTAACCTGAATTACCTTATTTAACATATAGAAAGTTGCAGTGCCTTATAGAGCAGTTGTTCACATGTTTATTCCAACGGGTAAAAAGTTCAGAACCAGAAACTGGGGGGCTTAAACTGTCCGTCCTCCCAGCAGCAGCACCCAGTAAATCTAGTTTTGCCTCAGATGTATCTAGATTTGAAAAGATTTAATGACATCCCTATGAAAAAGCAACGGGAGGTAATGACTGGTGCAGCCCCTGCCGAGACTCGGCACTTCTGATGTGGAGGGAAAAGGTTTTTAGTGCCTCTCACACTTCGGAAGAAACTTTCCACAAGTCTCTAACTTTGAGGGGTTGGGAAAATGTCCAGCAGTTGGTTCCTGCCCAAGTGTGTGACACAGCACAGATTTCTCACAACTTCAGAGAACAAGAGTAAAGTTGGAAAAGAATCAAGAAAAAGGAGATACGAATGAATTACAGCAATTTCTCGGCAGGCAGAGGCGGGGGAAGAGCCCTGCGGGGAGGGAGGATGGAGGCGGCGGTGTTCGGCATCCCCCGGCTCTGTCCTGCATCCCGCATCCCTGCCCAGCACATTCCCGGGCCGTGGCTAGATGGAGCTGCGGCTCCAGGAATGCTGCTCTGGGAGCGCAGCCCCCTCCCTCCATCCCTCCATCCGTCCCAGCCCGGCCTTCAGGACCGTTTGGATGAAAATAAATGGAGCCAATGAAGAAATATCATTATAGGGCAAAAGCAGGGGCTGCTCAGAAAAGTTTAACACTTTTTCTTCGATGCCCCTGCTCTGCCTGACAGGACACAGCCCCTGTCCTGGGTAACTCAGCCCCCCCTGGCTCACCCCCAGCGCCCTCCAGAGCTGCAGTGGGAAGAGGGCACCGAGGTGGGGGTGAGTTTCTGGAACTGGGACCTGGTGGAGACACAGCTGGCCAGGAACACATGAACAGGGACACTGAAGTCCCTGAAAAGTGGTTAAACCAAGCAGGAAAAGGTGGTGGGAAAGCAGCAGCCAGCACCTAAGGAACACCAGAGAGATCTGCCCCGTGGACACTGCTGGGGGGAGAGGTCTGGCCAGAATGACCGTGGGATGGGGAGGTGGTGCCAAAGGGGAAGGTTCTGCTGGACAAGCCAGGGGAGCAGGAAGCAAAGGAACACTGGAATTGTGCTCAGCAGGTCCCCTGGGAGAGGGGCAGCACCACACGGGGGGGGTCACCACTCCAGCACCTGCTCCCACAGCAACACCCCCAGCACAGCCGAGTCTGGAGGGTGCAGAGCACAGGAACCCAGGGCTGGGCATCACTCACACCCCAGGAGGAGTCATTGAACACTGGGCTCTCCAAGCCTTCCCCCCGGAATTCTCTGGAGTGACAGTGCCTCAGTGCCACCTTTCCAACCAGTGCACAGACGGGATCGATGTGCTGAGACCCAGCACAAGCAGAGGAGGAGGGGCACAAAAACTCAGGCTCCAGAAACAGTCAGGGATCAGTAAAGTCACACCAACACGTGGCTGTCACAGTGAGGACTGGCAGTGGAGAAACAAGTGACCACTCATTGCTCATAAAGATTAAGTTGTTAATAAACAGTTCAGGATCAAACATGTCACACATTGTCACCTCCTTCCACGGCTGCTTTTCTGACACGTTGCTGACAGGTGTTCTGCCCAACTCAGCCACAGTTTTGATCAGGAACGGCAAGGACTTCTGGCTTTAAACTCCCTGAGGGCAGAGTTAAGTGGGATATTGGGAAGGGATTGGTGTCTGGGAGGGTGGGCAGGCCCTGGCACAGGGTGGGCAGAGGAGCTGTGGCTGCCCCTGGATCCCTGGGAGTGTCCAAGGGCAGGTTGGATGGGGCTTGGAGCCCCCTGGGCTGGTGGAAGGTGCCAGAGTTGGAACTGGATGAGCTTTAAAGGTCCATTCCAACCTAAACCATTCCAGGATTTAATGATTCTTCATCTATCAAAGTTCATCTACTCCAATGTCAAAACTAATCCCAGTGTTTTTTGATGAAACCGATTAAACATTTTCTAGGAAGTCTCCCCCTGGATCCACCCTGCTCCCAGTTGGCTTCAACGATGACAACTGGTTTGTGGAGGTCAACAAACACCGCCTGGGGGGTCCATGAGGGCTGGACTCAAACTGACCTGGTGACACCTGTGACCCACAGGCTGCTGCACTGACCTGGCCAGAGGGAAGACCTGTTAGCCTTAGTCAACCTCTCTCCAGGTTATTAACAGCAGGAATAAATAAATTCACAGGGAATTAAAGGTTCTGGTTTGCAAAACAGCAGGAGAATTGAACCCAGTCCAAACCTGCAGGAGAGATTGATGTCCCCATCAACAATTACAGCTGTAGCTGCAGAGTTCTGAGCTCAGCAGTGGGACAGAGCAGCCTTTCACTTTTTTTTTCCTCCTAATAAAATTGTTAGAGCTCCACTAGTTAATCTGAGGGAACTTCTAGGCATTGTTTTATCCATCACCCCCTCCAGGGAAGCAGCACCTCTGGAGTCCTTAATAAAATAATAAATAATAGATAGCAATATCACATAATAATAGCAATAACATAAATACCAATATAAACTTGGGGCCGTTCCCAGCTCCTCCAAGACAGATAAAAAGTCACCAGAGCCCCCCAAACACAGCTCTGGCTGCATCTCACCCTGCCCCTGGCATGGGTTAACAGAGCCCAGGCCTGACTCCTGCCAGGAATGCTGGCTGAACTGTCAGTGCCATGCCCTGAGCTGGTGCTGCCCTGTGGGAGAGGGCTGGGATACAGTGCCATCCCTGCTGGCAGGAGGATCTGCACCACATCCACTGGCAGAGCTCCTTGGCAGCTCATGGATACACCCGAGTAGCAGGAATTCAGAGGAAGCTGGAGAACTGTTGGTATTTACAGGACCCATCAGCATTTTTTATTATTTTTAAGATGGAATTTTTTTCCCAACAGAAAAATGCCATCTGGGTGAAACAAAAATCTACTGTAAGAACCTGCTCGTTTTTGTTGCTCTTTCTGATACAAGCCAGGCAGATTTCCCAGGAAAACCCCCCAAGTTCTGCCCCCACAGCTCCTGGAGCATCCATGGCTGCAGCCACATGTCCCAGCTCCTGTGGTGCAGCCCAAAGCACACAGTGGGAGGGACACAACACACACACACACAAAAAGAAAAAAAAAGAAAAGAAAGAAAAAGGCAAATAGCTTGCTTTTTGTATTCTGTATGGAAATGTGTTTGGATGTAAAACCCTCCTTGAGATGAATGGTGTGTTTCTGCCACAATATTTGCTTCAGATGCCACAGATTTAGGAAAAAAAAAAATCAAAATACAAAACAAACCCACACCACAAAACAAAACATACAAACTAAAAAAAAAAAACAAAAAACC
>VXAU01004912.1:222800-299539 GCA_013399695.1 Formicarius rufipectus
CCGACCCTCCCGGGCACGACATTTCCATAGGAACCGCCAGTGCGTGCTTCCCCCCGCCGGGAACCTCAGCCTGACAGCAGTTCTTGGGAAACTTTTTGGGACTTGGCTTTTTCCGCAGCGCAGGAAGCGCGGCCGGGCCGGGCCCGGACAGCGCCCGTCCTTGGGGAGCGGGGCCGGGGGCTCTGCAGGGTCCCCGGGGCCGGCAGCACTAGATGGCATTGTTAGACCGAGGGCCGCCCGGCCCCAAATTAGTAGACAATTATCCCTCTTCCGCTCCTCCTTTTATGCGATGAAACCGGTTCCTTATAGCCTGCAGGATAAATTCTATAGGGTGCCTGACTCAGTCAGGGCTGTTTCTTCACAGGCTCTCTCTTCCCAGCTTTCACCTCAATCTGTCATCCAGATTTGACACTGCATCGTTCCAACAGTGCTCAGAAATGACATGTATATAATGTGGAATATTGTGCACATTTACAGCCAGGATTTTTTCCCCTTAAAACATTGCTTGCTATATTCTGGCAGTCGTTGTTCTGGAAATAAAATAAAATTACTGGGGGTAAAAAGGAGCCCCACCACAAGAAAGGATTCTTTTCTTTATGTGTGTCGGTGATCATCTGAAAGAAAAACTTACTTGGGTGCTCGACAAAGTGGTTTTGATTTTTAGGGGGGTTTAGTGCTCAGGATTGTCCGGCTGTTGGATGCTAATTAAAGAGGAGCCGAGGCAGCGCACAGCGAGCACTCCGGGCAGGCTGCTTTTATGATTCCCTTCCATTAACACTCCATATTATAAATCAAATTAACTGGCATTTCTATTAAAAAAAATAAAAATCCTTTTGAAAGAGCAGCGAGCCCAGTCCGGCGCGGCTGAGAACCCTTTTCCTCGAGTGGCTTAAACACAGCCCAGCTTTGTTTCCCGGCGCTGCCTCTATAATCATCCTTTTCCTGCCCTATAATAATAATCAGGCAGGGAGTTCAATTATTTCATTCAAGAAAACAAAACAAAAGTCACAATTACGTCTGAATGACTTCACGGTTCAGTTCAGCGCGGGGTGAGCGCCGGGCTGATCCCACGGCCGGGATTTCGGGATTATCTGCAGAGATTTTTTGGCACTGTCAGCGGCAATTCCTGCCTCCCCGAGCCGGACACGCTGCAAACACACAAATGTGTGTGTGCACACACCCAGGCTGTGCAGACACACACAGAGGGGCGAGAGACCGACAAAACCTCCCTGCGAACCGCATTTCGGGTGTTTTCACAGCATTTTTAAAAGCGACGCATTTTGTTCTCCCTTTCCCCCCGTACCCCGCGGCCACCCAGTCCCCTTGCCCGGTTTTCCTCGGGCTGCTGATTTATTGGAGCTGCTTTTATTCCTCCCCACATCCCCCCTCGTGGTTTCTGCGCTGCCGTTTGGGGGTGGCGTGTGAAACCCGCGGCTCTGCCGCACAAGCCCTGCCCGGTGCTTTGAACTGTCCAGCAGGAGCGTCGCTGGAGGGGCAGAGACGGAGTTAAACCTCTGCAATAAACTTTTAAAGGATGGAGGGTGTGTTGGGAAGGGAGAGATTCCTTGTCAAGGCTCCTCCTGTGAAGGCAAACACGGGCCGTGCGCTGAATGCAGCTCCTGCCACGGGGAGAGGGCTCAGCCCAGCTCCAGGTGGGATTATTGGAGCCGCGTCAGCGACGGAGGAGGAAAAACCCCTTAAAGCTGGGATTTGTTGTCACTATCTGAAAGGGGAAAAGAGGGAAAGGAGATTGTCACTTTGCTAATAACCACAGTTTTCAGAAGAAATAAAGGTCCCTGTTCCAGTGAGGTTTGTGCTCAGAGTGTCCCTGCAGAGCTCAGCACGGTTAAGAGATTTCCCATGGAAATACAGTAATAAATTCTTTCATTTAATCTGTGTTTTTAATACTCAGAGTGAGATCCACGAACACCTGAGTGTCTGTGGACAGCGAGGATCCCTCCGTGGGGTTTGTAAGCAAAGCCAGGAGCACGGTGTGTGCTGATCCCAGGCACGGGCATGGCACTGCTATGGCTGGATTTATCCATGACTAATAAAAATGGCAACTCTTCACTATCACTTACTGCTGCCTGGACCTGATTTGATCTTAATTTACATAAAATCATATGATCCAGCAATGAACTTGTGATTTTTGCTTTCTGTTTTAAAGGGTTATGTAGGTTTTAACCCCTGGCTATGCCATAAACCCCGGAAAGAACTTTTCCCCTTTCTCCAACAGCCCTGTCATTCTTTCTGCAAGAAAAACTAACCAATGCCTTTAAAAACCACCCTGACCTGCTCCTACCTCCTGCTCTTTAAAATCACTCTTAAAAGCTTGAGGGAACTGAAAAATAAAAAACCTCTTTGGGAGCGAGGGTGTCAGGTCAGGGCTTTCCTGTGGGATCCCAATTCCAACACACAACAATCAAAGGCTCAGGAAATCACAGCTCCCTCCAAGCAGCTCCGAAGGCACCGAGCAACTCTGCCTGCTGCTGCTGCTGCTTCCAGGCAGCTGCTCCAATAAACCCTTCCCCAAACTCCCGATTTTTACAGGAATTACAGTGGTTGTGACTATTATTAGCCTGGGCACGTGGCTCTCCCGGCTCTCCAGAGGTTTGATGGAAGTCGAGGGAGGGGAAGAGGGAGCGGGGGGAGCGGATCTGGAGGGCTGAGAGCCCCGGTGCTGCTGTTTGACCCGGGCTGGCCACAGGGATGTGTTACCAGCCCCCAAACCAGCACATTAGTTCTGTAAATCCAGGAAAAGGGAGGGAAAAGACCCTGTGTGTTATTTATTTGTGGCTTTTCATGGTCAGAGCACAAATTAATCAGCTCCACCGTGAGTGGCCACGGCTTCTGCAGCCGACAGTGCTCGCTCCACAAAATGCTGCACATCCAAATTTTCCTGCTGCATTCCGAGGTGCAGCCTCAGTCAGTGGCACTTTATTCATTGCAGTTTAGCTCCAGATAAACAGGAGTTTTACTCAGACACTCCCAAGATACTTATTTTTACTTCAACACTTGCCATGGGCTGCAGGGAAAGAAAAAGCCACATATGGACTGATCTGCTGCTGAGCTGTGCAGGGAATTCTTGGAACTGGGAGCGTGGCAGGGCCCCTCTGCCAGCTGTGTGCTGTTCATTAGAAACTTTGGTCTGCTTAAAAATAATATTGGGGGCTCGTGGGGGCTGGAAGGAGGGATTGCACACAAATCCTCACTTAGGAAAATGAACACTGAGGTCTGCTGGTTGAGAACTTGCCTGTGCAGCCCGGAATTGTCATTTGATTGTAAAAAGCTTTGAATAAGAGACCCGTAGTATGTGCTGAGTTGGAGGGGACCCAGCAGGATAATAGAATCCAGCTCCTGGCCCTGCACAGGACACTCCACCATGAAGACTCCCCCACTCCAGTCAGCGGGAATGCCTGAGCTGAGATCCTCAAAACATAAACCCTGAGGGCACAGGGAGTGACTCTGTGGAGCCATCTCCCAGTTGGCTAGTCCTTATTTCAGGAGAGGGGCACCTCCCCAAAACACCAAATGAGACATCTCATTTTGCTCCTCAGGTTAGTTGTTCCTACAGAGACCAGCTATTAAGTCCCAGCCCCTCCGTGGTCACAGGGCCGAGTGGCACGTTTTGGGAAGCGCAGTGTGTGCAGGAGCCCCAGCCCCTTGGAGAGGACGCAGAGCCACGGCGGAGGCTCTCCCTCCAGCAAGAAATCACAGCCTGGATATCCGTGTCTTGTCGCAGGCAGCTCATCGTCCCGCACGAAGCAGGAATTCCAGGGAAATGGGGGATTTTGCTGGAGCAGTGACGATACACGGAGAGTCAACACCCCTCGCCCATCAAAGCCGCCGGAGCGCCCACCAATCACCATAGTAACTGGGACCAATTACAGTAATTAAGATTCACGGGGAGTTGTCCCTTATAATCAGGAGCCTTTCTAATTTTTTTATGTATTTATTTGTTTCGAGGTGTCTCCCAGCCCGGCCGTGGGACGTTCCCTCCTGGGCACCGTGTCCTTGAGAGCCTGGGGCGAGGTGGAGATGGGGAACCGGGCGCTGCCCCGGGGCGGGGGTGGTGCGGGAGAATCCCATCAAACATCCCCCTCGGGCGGCATTCCCGGCAGGAATGAGGAGCGGCCCGGAGGGAGATGCTCAGAGGTGCAGGACAGTGCTCCACACCATCCCACCTCTTATATATATATATATATATATATGTACACACGGGAAATTCATTTTCCTTTTTGAACACCCAGCATCAGCATTGTAGGGGCTGTGGATGGGGACACATCAAGGGCCGGGGAGCTTTTCCCTTCCGTTTGAAGCACATGGTGAGGAAATGCAGGGTTTCCCTCCCAGCTGCCAACCCTCCCAGTTATCAGGCAGTGCAATGGCAGCAGACACACAACGGTGCAAAGTGAAAAATTAAGATAGTTATTTTTAGGTGTTGTTTTTTTCTGTAATCCTTGGTGAGGGCATCAACACACTTGGGTTAGAAAATCTGACCCCATTTTCTGTTGCCAGAAATAAATCAGATATGGAGATAAAGCAGAAAAATACAGTTACTACCTCCACTCTGTACAGGGAATATCTTGATAAAACAGACACTAAGAATTCTGTATATAAACACAAAAACAATGCCATGAACCAAAATGCTTACAGAAATCTAAAGCAAGCAGGGCAGGTGTCTGCTCTGAAATCCCCCATTAGAGATGCACTGCCAAGCCCCAGCCACCCTCCCCAGCTGTGCTCCAGTTGTGCAGAGCCAAGTGGGGTCACGGGGGGTTACGTTGCATCACTAAGCACGAGACAGAACCACATGTAAAGTGACACAATGCAAATTCCAACAAGATGTGGGTTTCCTCCTCCACACACACACACACACTGAAATGCTTCCCAGAACCCGCGCGCTCTGGGTGAGGGTTGAGCATCAGCACCACGCTCAGCAAACCCCCACCTGGCTCAGGTGACACTGCCAAGAAGCTTTAATCAAAATATTAACCTCTCCGTCTCTCAGTTTTATCGTTCCCCCTCTGTTTTCCTTGCCCACTTCTCAATCCCTGTCCTGGCTAAGGCCATGAGCTGGGCAGGTGTGGCTCAGATGTGGAGCTCTAGAAACAGGCACTGCAGGTGGAACCCCATTTTCAAACCCTACAGGTGTGTTAATACACAGCAGGATGATCCCAGGTAAAGATGCAAGAATTAAAATGTCAGCTTCTTAGGGAAAAAAAAAACCCACAACAATCACAACTAAAATATTTTAATCTGATTAATGAATTAATCATGTCCCTGCAGGGGCTCAGCAGAGCCATGGACATCGCCATGGACATCACCCTGGAGTGCGCCCACCTGCCTCAGGTAACAACTCTACACAAAATACAACAAAACCCAGCCCTAAACAAACATGAGAAGGACCAAGGTAAGCACCACAGAATCCCAGACTGCTCTGGGTTGGAAGGGACCTTAAACATCATCCCATCCCACCCCTGCCATGGGCAGGGACACCTCCCACCAGCCCAGGCTGCTCCAAGCCCCGTCCAACCTGCCCTTGGACACTCCCAGGGATCCAGGGGCAGCCGCAGCTTCTCTGCCCACCCTGTGCCAGGGCCTGCCCACCCTCCCAGCCAGGAATCCCTTTTTTTTTTTTCTTATAAAGAGCCACAGCAATTGCCCTCCCTCAGCTGTGCTGAGCCATCCCCTCCCAGAGCTGAGCTGCCCTGGCCTCCTCCAAGCTCACAGAGACAAGCTGCTGCCAGGAGGGATCAGGAAAATGTGTAAATATTTATGAACTCGTGAGTTTTGAATCCACAGCCTCTGTGACTGTCAGGCCGCATGGTTAGAGATCGGTTAGAGATCTCTCTGGCTCACAGATTCACTTCTGGGCCTGAGACCTTCCTCATTCCAAGCCTAGTAAGGCAGGACAGGTTTTCCCACCAGTCTCAGCATGACACAGACAACTCATTTCCAGAAAAATGAGGAAGGGACTTGGAATCACAGAATTGTTTGGGTTGGAAGGGACCTTAAAGATCATTTTGTTCCAATCCCCTGCCACAGACAGGGAATGATGATTAATTCCACATCCCAACCAAAGCCCACATCTCTCCCATTCCAGGAGCTCAAGAGCACTTCAAGCTCCTTTTTCTCATCAATACCAGCCATCCAGACAGAAGGTCAATGTCCAGCTAATGCACTTCAGTACCAACTGTGACCAGGGAATACTAATTTAAAGGCATTTATAGAATTTCTGAGACAGTGCATAAGATTTGTTCCTGTTAAATTTCAGTTTTTCACCTAAAGAACAGTCCAGCAAAATAAAACCCCACCTCCCATTTCACGTTTTCCAGCAAGCCTCAGGTCAAAGCTCATTCTGCCCACAGACAAGAGGATGGTTTGTTTACTTATTTATCAGCCACTCCTGCCAACTTATGTCAAGTTTCTGAGCCTATTTTTAGTTTTATTTGAGCCTATGATTTCAGAAGTATTAAAGATAAAAGGAACAGGCACAGTTTGACTTTAGTATCTCAGCAGAAGAACTAGAAGTGGCTTGGTAAAGCCACCTGCAGGTTTATAGTCATCATTCAAGTTCAACCACAAATCAAGGAAAGATGACAAAGCAAAAAATCCCCCAAAACCCCAACCAACCAAACAACAAAACCCAAAGGAAACTGTGATTTATTTACCTTAATAAAAATGTGGATTTTTTTGGTACTTGGTTCCCTTGACTCCACAATTTTACTTCGGTCAACAGTAAATAAGTATTAAAATAGTGTATCATAAAAGATCTCCAGAGCACCAAAGCAGAGCTCCAGAAAGGCATTGACTCACAGCAATGTCTCAGTCCAGGGTATAGCCTTATATGTACGGTCATTTTAGCCTTTTAAGAATATTATAAACTTAATTCAAGTTAGAATTCAAGTGACCTGTTTCCCTTCAGAGAGGACAAGATACCTGAAAGATGACAAATCAGCACACTACTTACAAAAAATGACATCTCAGCCTTTGATGTGGCCCAGTGAAGCAAATATTCCTCTTTAAAACCATCACATGTGTTTATCTCAGGCTTTTGCCAGGACTGGGCACTTAGTAAATATATTTCCTGTACCAGGAGAGTGAGAGGGTGGCCGTGGTCACTGCTCTGCAGCCCTGCCATGGCTCATCAGCTGGGAGCAGGGCTGGGACAAGGGGGACCACAAACTGCACCCAATGAAGAGCCAAGTGTCTGGTTCTCTGGAGGCTTCAGTGCTCACAGCTGAGGGGTGAGTCTCAAGGCACAGCTGGAACCTGATGTGCCTCCAAAGTGAGACCGAAGCTCAGCCACAGCAGCTTCCCAGTCCCCCCCAGCCTGTCTTCTGCCTTCAGACAGCTCAGAAACGTGTTATTGAACGGCAAAGGCAGAACTCACAGGAAACCTCCTCCCTGGGGATATTAAACAGCCCAGATGGTGGAGGGCAGATCATTCCTGGCCACCCACAACCCCCAGGGGAAGAAAACCAAGGCAGTACCTTCCATCCAGCAAGACAGCTCCCAGAAGAAGACCTCTCGCTTGGACAGCCCAGGCTGGGGGGTGTGGGCCATTTGCAGTGAGCTGGCAGCCCACCTGGTGCAAAGCAGGAGCTGGTTGGGTGCCCTGCCCTGCTGCAGCCCCTCGTCAGAGCTGGGCACCTGCAGCTCCTTGTCTGGGGAGGGACAAACAGCAGCTGAGGCCCTGCAGAGGGCTTGGCTCGTCTCACTCATCACTGATAAACGCAGGGGCTTTAGGTTGTAGGGCCAAGCACAAAGTACATCTAACACAAACTCTCCTAAACCATCATAAGATGTTGCTTAAAAATTAAAAAACAAAACAAACCAACACAACAAAAACCCAAACAAACAAACAAACAAAAAAGAGGGGATAAGAATTCTTGAATCCTGAAATGGTTTGGGTTGGAAGGGACCTCAAAGTCCATTCAGTCCCCACCCCTGCCATGGGCAGGGACACCTTCCACTATCCCAGGTTGCTCCAAGCCCCATCCAACCTGCCCTTGGACACTTCCAGGGTTGGGACAACTCAGGCAACACCATTTTTGATTGTTGTTTTTGCCAAGCTACAGGTGTGATGGACATTGCTGAGCCGGGGTAGAGAAAGTTGTTCCTAGAAGTTGCCAGTTCCTCACACAAAGTCTCTTTGGTGGCAGCATCCTGGCCAGGACCCTCCAGGGACAGCCCAGGACCCTCAGCAGTGCTTTTGGCTCCTGTGAAGAACAGCTTTTTTTCCCGAGCCCTTTTGAGGAAGCTGCTGAATTGAATCTCTGCCTCCACTGAGCCACGTCAAAGAAGATTAACCAGCTCAGGGGTAGTTTAGACCCTTGCTAAGGATCAGCCTTACTATTCACAGCAATTTTCCCTACCCCCAAAATAATTTGTCTGGAAAAGGTTGTAAAATCCAGCCAGCCTGAAGTTAGCAAAATAAATGCCAGGGCTGCTCATCCAGTTCAACGTGTCTGCACGTCTGAAACCCTCAGATCTGAGGATCTTGATTTGATTATCTTGATTATCAGCATCTGCTTTAGTGGCTCACACTATCAAACAGAAGACATCAGTTTAGATTATGGCTCCTGTCTGTTACCTCCTGACAGAGCTGTCAGACTGTGAGGAGGAGGACTGGGAAAGCAAAATAAAACTGCTTGTGCTGGAGCATCCAAAACCAGAGGGAAAAGAGCCAAGGCCCTCAGAAACTGGGGCTTCAGGTACTGCCTTGGGAAAACCTGCTTGGGAAGGTAAATTCCTGCAAGAACATGGATATGGGAGATCTTCTGGAGAAAAGGAGGCTCAGGGGGGACCTTCTGGCTCTGCAAGTCCCTGCCAGGACGGGGGAGCCAGGAGGGGGGTCGGGCTGTGCTCCAGGAGCAGGGACAGGAGCAGAGGGAACGGGCTCAGGTGGGACAGGGCAGGGGCAGGGGGGGCAGCAGGAGGAATTCCTGCCTGGAAAGGGTGGGCAGGGGCTGGCAGGGGCTGCCCAGGGAGGTTTGGAGTGCCCAGCCCTGGAGGTGCCCAAGGCAGGACTGGCCGTGGCACTCAGAGCTCTGGGCTGGGGGACAAGGTGGGCATCGGGCACGGGGTGGGCTCTGTGGGCTGGGAGGGCTTTGCCAGCCTCAGCGATTCTGTGTTTGGTTTACGGCCACAAAGCCCAAATCCAGGCTTTTCAGGGCTGTCCCTGACTGCCTTCCTCATGGAACACTTCCCAGGGCACCCAGACAGGCTTTGCCACCTGAGCTGAGCACCACAGGGAGCTTCAGGAGCGAGTGAACAAGTTACAAACCTCCAGCAAACAGAGATTTGCCTGTCGGGCTCCTGATCCAAACATCTGCTCATTTGCCTCAGAAGATGCTGCTGCTTTGAAGAGGGGGAACTGCACGAGGGGATGGGGACATTTCATATATAGAGAGAGAGAGCACTCTTGGAGCAGTTCCTGCTGCTCATTAGGAGGTAAACTTTTCTTGGGCTCTGTGTCGTGTCAATCACTGCTCCTCTGCAGACCCAGAGCCTTCTTCCCCTCTGTTAGAGGCTGTTACCATCTTCAAAGCCGTTTCAAACCAGCGTTTGTTCTGTGCTTTGATTTCCCCCACACAGGGAATTCAAAGAGTGCGGGGCTAGTGGAGAGGGAAAAGCAGAGGGAGCACCTGAGAGGCTCCCTGTGTTTGTGTTCCCGTGGCTGTGAGCTGGGCAGCAGTGCTGGAGCCAGTCCTGCCAAGGCAAAGGGGAGTTGTGGCTCCTCCACCTCCTCCCAGCAGCCAGGGGTGCAGAGGTGTTGGGGGCAGTCCACCCCCTGGCACCCTGGGGTAGGAAAAGGAAAGGGTGCCAAAGCTCACATTCCCTGTGTTGGATACAAACCAGGATGGTGGTTTCAGCTTTGCCAGGGGAGGCTCATGTGGGCAGAGAAACCTTAAACAGCCACAGTGCAATGACAAGATAAAGACACACGTGCAGGTTTCCCACAGCTGAAAAAGCCAGCTTAGGTTAAAGGGCAGAAGGAAACCACAGGAGGTGGATACACAGAGCCCACAAATGGACATGCACCAAAGCAGTTCAGTTCTGCTTCATGATCTTGGAGGGCTTTTCCAACCTGAATGATCCTGTGATTCAATGATCCTCGTGGGTTCCATCCAACTAAGGACATTCTATGATTTTCATATTACCCAGGAAAATGAGACTTTCCTTCTCCCAAACCTATCCACAGCCTCACCTTCCCTGCCTTCCCTCTTCCTTGAGTTTAAGCACAACCCCAGTCCCATTTCACCCCAACTAGACTAGCACTTTTCCCTTTGTATCTCCTCCTACCCTCATCAAACCTCGTTTGTGCTGATTCTGATCCCCAGTTTCCTTCCCAAGGCCCTGAGCACACAATTCAAAGTTTGCTTGCGGCTCTATTGGTGAACCTGGTGGCTAAAATCCTGGAAAATTGGCACTCAGAGAAACATTAACGGAGAAGGATGGATAAACCCCTTTATTGGGAGCTCCCACGGAGGTCACACCACCCCAAGGCCTGTGCCCCCTCCCCCTGTGATGTTACAGTCTTTCTAATCTTCCAGTAATTAACATCTAAGACATCTCTAACCAGCCACGGTTCCCGTTCCCCCTGGTGTCCCACCCCCAGGACGCTGAGTGTTGCCCCCTTGGAGCAGCTCCAAGGCTTCTGGACTCCTGTTTTGTCTCCAGGTTGTCTTGCAGGTGTCTCTGCAAAGCACCACGACCTTCAGGCAGCTCAAGAATATGTGAGAAAATGACTTTAGTGACTCCCAACACCACTGAACATGTGAGCGAGGAAGCCTGCAATTCTGAAACTCTAAAGATCTACAAAGTACACCCCAAACCTTTAGGCATCAAACCCATCAGGTCCAGAGCCCTGTCGATGAGCACATAACATCAGGAATGAGCTGCAGCCAGAAGTTCATAACCTCCTGTCTTATTTGGCCTTGATAAAGTGAGGAAACAATTCTTTTGAACAAGATACTGCAACAGAGACTTGGATTAATTTGCATTTTTATCTTACTGGATTTACAGACTTTTGTAGAACGGCAGAATGATTTGGGTTGGAAGAGACCTTAAAACTCATCGAGTTCCACTCCCTGCCATGGGCAGGGACACCTTCCACCAGCCCAGGGTGGACAGTCCAGCCTGGCCCTGGGCACTGCTGGGGATGGGCAGCCTGAGCCAGGGCCTGCCCACCCTCCCTGGCAGGAACACAAACCATCCTCTCCCAGCCGAGCCACAGCAATTGAAACGTGGGCAAATGGGGAAGATTTGGGGGATGGACATTTCTAATTGGTGGAGTCCCAGGACCACGTCTGGAAGGCAAACTTCATTTTCAAATGTAGGTCTTGTGATTTCATAGAACACCAGTGAGCCCAGACCTGAGCATGGCACAGGTACAGACACACCCCAGGAACACCCAGCTCTGAGATGAGGAGTCATTCGGAGCCCTGGGAATAACTAACTGTGTCTGCAGCCAGACTTCCAGAGACCCTTTACAAGGCTGCAGAAAATCCAAATGAAACACTTTTATTTTTATTTTCTTTTTTAAATTTTCCTCTATTTTCTTTTTTAAAAAACTTGTCTACCTTTAGCAGTTTTGGATTCTGAGGGTGCACATTCCACTGCCTTTTGCCTCAGGGAGAAAGGGGTTTATTTATCCATTAAAGGCTTTATTTGTGTGTTTTGCCAGCCCAGCCCAATTAAAGCTGACAGCCTATTGATGACAAGTCCGTGCCAGGTGGCAGCAGAGACCCCTCCCGATGGGAGATGAGGGACAGCCCCAGCACAATTCCCTGGGGGACACTTCGTGCTCCTTTGTCTGGGCACTTTGCCTCTGATCCCCACAACCCTCACACGTGGGCACGAGGAGGGACGCTCCCTGCATTCCAAATCCTGCTGCTCCAAACAGTCCATGGCACGTCCCTCAGAGGGCCCCTGTTAATGCTGACACCTCCTCATCGCTGGGGGAGAGGTTTCCTCTCTCCCTGCCTCTCCTCGGGGGCTGTGACGGGATCTCCCCATCCCTGGAAGTGCCCAAGGCTGGGTTGGGTGGGGACTGGAGCGCCCTGGCACGGTGGGAGCTGTCCCCACCCATGGCAGGGGGTGGAATGGGATGGGCTTCAAGGTCCCTTCCAACCCAACCCTGTCCATGATTCCATGATTTTAAAGATCATTATTAGTCTCTTACTCCTAAAAAATAAATTCACCTTGAAAATTAAACTTACTCCCCAAAATACCCTGAAAACTAAACTTACCCCCAGAAACCCTAAACTTATCCCCCAAAATACCTTATAAAGTTATCCTAAAAGAGTACACTTACCCAAAAATTTAAGCTTACCCTAAAAATTAAACTTACTCCAAAAAGATAGTCTAAAGAATAAACTTACCCTAAAAATTAAAGTTATCAGCAAATTATTTACCTCAAAAAATGCTTACCCTTAAAATAAAACCCTGGAAAAAATACACTTAACCGAAAAAAATACACCTACCCTCAAAATTAAACTCACCTTAAAAATATACATTTACTCTAAAAATTTAACTTATCCTAATAAATATCCTAAAAAGATCCCCTTACCCTCCAACAGGCACTTGCCCCAGTGGTGCCCAGCAAGGCAGGGCTCAGCTCTGTCCCTGCAGGACCCTCCTGTCCCTCCAGCCCTCCCAGGACATCCCTCGAGGAGCCCAGTGAGCTGATCCCACCGCCCCCTCATCCCAGGAATCCTGAGCACGGCCCTTCTCCCACTTTCTCCACCTGCACTTGGAATTCATCATATTTACATCATTAACGCTTCTCCTTCAGGGTAATCACGGGGGGGATTAATTATCCTCATCACTTGAATGATGGCAGCTCAGAATTGCTTCTCGTCAGCCCCAGCCTGAGTGTCCAGCTCAGCAGCCACCCCGAGGAGGGAACACGAGCCTTTCATGGAGTGATTCCTTGGGATGGGAGTTTGGACAGCCTGGGATATGCAACTTCCCATTTCTTTGGGCCTGTGAGCTGGGAAGGAGCTTTTTTGTCTTTCCCACGTGGACTTCCACAAGATAATCTTGTTTCCTTGAGGTCTCTCAGCTTTTCTTCTTCTTCTCCTGTGATTCCCCACTCGTCCCTGGGACTCGCTTCCCCCCAAACCTCCCTTTGCCTCTGCAGTTTGTGTTCCCTGCTCCCACCCAGACCCAGCTCCCCAAGGGATGCTCCCGTGTCATCCCACTCACTCAGCCACACAGAGGATTCCCGAGGAGGCACAACTGGCAGCACAGGAATCCCATCCCAGCCGCCCTCACACCTTCCCACGGGAGGGAAAACTCCCCAGCTGCATTTCTAGTGCTGCCCTCACGTTTTGGGGGGGATTTCAAGGAGATGTGAACCCTTTGTCCGAGTAGAGATGCTTTGGGATGTGCTCAGAGCAGGCTCGTGGGCAGAGAGGATGGAGATGGAAGTGGGGGTGGAGGTGCAGTGGTTTCCTCCTGCTCCTCGTCCCAGATGAGGTGCAGAAACTGTGGGAATGGCCCCTGTGGAGATCACCTCCCACACTAGTTCCTCTCAGCGCAGCACCTTCACCCAAATAACTGTAAGGGACTGTCCAAGGGAAGTGGTGTAAGAAAAATCCATCCATCACCTGCCCAGCTGTCCAGAGCTGGAGATGTGACCGGCACTTAAAGGACTCGATGGCCACTCCATGGACATGGGACTCCAGGGAACAGGAATGACTCCTCCAGCTGTTCCAGGTGCAGAGAAGACAACTTTCTCCTAAATCCAACGACACACGAACGAGTTTGGGAGGCTCTTAGACCTTTGCACTATCCTGATTTTTTTTTTTGCAGGTGATTATCTCCCAGAAAAGAGCACCCCTTTGAGAAGCAGTTGGAGCCTGCAGAGCCCCGGGGTGTGCTGGCTGTGTGGTGGGAGCAGGTGACATCCCACCCCGTCCCTGCCCCGCTGCGCGGGCCGGCAGCACTAGGTGGTGTTGCAGAGTAGTTTTGAGTTAAATTAGTGAAAAGGCACCGTGTTTTTACTAGTTTTTGGACTGGTTTTATCGATGTTTGTATCAACCAGCCTCCCCAAGACTTGCAAAGTTCCCTCCCCACGTGGTGCTGGTGGGGGGATGTTTGGGGTCTGTGCCAGCCCCTGCCTCGGTGGGGTGAGGTGGTACCTGGGTGTGTCCCTGCTCCCACACACCTGGGTGTCCAGGTGGGGCTTAAACATCTCCAGACATCAGTAATTCCAGCTCTCTCTCTCCAGGAAACAATATTTCCTGTGGCCTCACAGGGCTTTGAATCCAGTGCATCCACATTCGGTGCTGAAAAGCTCCAGGGAGGGTTCCTGGTACTTCAGGATGTTCCTACATCTCTAAATATAGGTTCATTTTCTCAGTGGATGGGTAAAAATTAAAATGCTTTCTGACCTCGATGATCATCATTAGGATTCAGCCCCCTCTGAAATAAAAAAAAAAAAAGAAATTAAATCAAATTTATCGGTTCAACATCAAAACACTTCAAATATCAAAATATTTCAAACATCAAAATGCCCCAAACATCAAAATATTTCAAATATCAAAATAGTTAAAAATACTTCAGCTATTCTCAAAGCTAAAAGTATTGCCAGCTCCAAGGAAAATGTTGGTTTGGAGGCATCCAGGAGGAGTATATAACAGAGAGGGAATAGTGATCCTGGCCCTCTTCTGTGAAGGACTTCTCGCTAGAAGCACCGTGTAAGGGCTGAGTCGTCCTGGGAGTGTTTGCAGTGACATAAATTGAAAACCCTGAATTATTCCAGTCCCTCACAGTGCCAGAAATGGAAAGCAGCTCCTATGAAAGTACATCTCAGGGAAAAAGGAAGGGATCCTGGGAAAGCCGAGGACCTAAAGGGCTTTCCGTGGAGGGTGTTCCCAGGGAATCCTCCGGAGCTGCCCAGGGCCGGGGCGGGTTCCCCGGGGCTCGGGCAGGACGGGGTGACAGAGGTGGCACCTCCAGTGTGTTCCCAGTTTGTGGTAATGGGGCAATTCTGACTGCAGAGCTTGTTCACAGTGCAAAATGCTCCTGTGGCAACAGCACTCAAACCTCCCACTGAGAAGATTTGGCACTTGGGCGATCACCATTAAAATCTTATTAATTCTAATTATTATGCCATTCCCCGAAGAATAAACCGTGTTGCATCTTCATAAAGTGCATAATGGGAGCCTATTGCCGTGCTCTCCGGAATTCTAACACGTGCGCTTTGCTTCCCTTCCCTCTCTGCTACTCCCCTCCTTCCTCACTGACACGAGCTCTCTGCCCAGGGAGTCCCAGCCCTTGGGATACCCCTGGAGGTGTTAATGTTTGCGCACATTCCCACAGCTTTGTGGAAGAGGGTTTGGTGGGGTTTTGGTTTTTTTGCTTTACTTTTCAGGGTGGGTTTTTTTCAGTATCCTCAAGAACAATAAATCCTCACCACACACATTATAACACAGATTTTATGTGTTTGGGGTGGGGGTTTTTTCCAAGCTAAGGAAAAAATGCAGGGAACGGGGAATAGTGGGAGGTTTCTCTGCCCAAGGCAGGGGGTTGGAATGAGATTGTCTTTAAGGTCCCTTCCAGCCCAAACCTTTCTGGGATTCTGGGGTTCCACAAGTACTTCAGACACTCCCAGCCTGCCCCAGTGCTGATTCCCCACTGCCCCTGCGAGTCTGTCCCGTTGCAGGAAGCTAAAAAATTGGGGAATAAGAAAAATTTCCCCAACTGCTAAAAGAAGGAACATTCCATCATGAGATGCCAGAAACTATTGCTGGAAACCACATGCTCTGCTTTGACCTATGAAGGATTTCCATGTTATACATTTAGGTATAAAATAAGAAACATATATATAATTTACTGTTTTTTCTATATTTTATGTAACCTTTCTAAAAATGCAAATTACGCATCTACCAATTATATCATGGCCAATTGGCAGTACAATTTTAGGTGCGTGAATAGTCCTGGTGCAATTAGTGCACACAATTGGGAATACACTGAATTGCTCTCCTGAGCTGGGATAACAGTGCAGGGTACAAACCTGGCAGTGCCCCTGCTCTCCACACCACTCCCTGACCATGGATGTATGGAGCCATTGGATTTGCACTGAATTGTGCAATCCCCGAACGGCTTGGGTTGAAGGAGACTTCAAAGCCCATCCAGTCCCACCCCTGCCATGGGCAGGGACACCTCCCACCAGCCCAGGGGGCTCCAAGCCCCGTCCAACCTGCCCTTGGACACTCCCAGGGATCCAGGGGCAGCCACAGCTTCTCTGCCCACCCTGTGCCAGGGTCTGCCCACCCTCCCAGCCACCAATTCCTCCTTAATCTCTAATCTAAACCTTCCCTCCTTCTGCTTGTTAAATGAGCATTGGTTTTGTGCAGCACGGGGTTTTTCCTTCTGAAGATACCCCTCAGGGTGCTGATGGAGGGCAGGCTGACCTTGCAGCCCCAGCGTGGTGACCACCTCCAGCTCCTGCTCCCTGCACTCAGAGCCCCAAGGAGTCCAAGATGTACAAGGGCTGTTAAACCTTGGCAGAGGCTGCCCAGGGAGGTTTGGAGTGCCCAGCCCTGGAGGTGCCCAAGGCAGGACTGGCCGTGGCACTCAGGTCTCTGGGCTGGGGGACAAGGTGGGCATCGGGCACGGGGTGGGCTCTGTGGGCTGGGGGGGCTTTTCCAACCTCAGGGATCCCGGGATTCTGTGACTCCAGGCAGATCCAATCCCCCTGGCAGAGCCCCTGCCCTGACCCCCCCGCAGTTAAACCCCTCTGTGCTCCTGGAGCTGTGACACCGTCACCCCTCACACCACTGGACATTCCCAGCTCTCCGGGGAATTAACCCACCCCTGACAAAGTGCCACCTCCTGCCACCCTCCCCTGCTAAAGGTGCTTCTCCATTTTTCATTATTCCAGCACACTCCAACCCCCAGAATGAGCAGGGAAATACTTAATGAGACATTTATCTAGTCTATGTATTTTACATTTTGCTGATGGTATAATGAGGCAGAGGTACTGAAATGAAACATCCCTAACATTTCACATCATTTCCCACTTCCACCCCACCATTTTTAGTATTGCTTTTGGGTTTTTCACTGTTGGATGTTTTGAACTTTATCATGGCTATCAATAATCACTGTGTCAAAGGCAACACTGCCACGCTTCCTTTTGGCTGAAAGAATTCCTTCCCATTTATCTTCAGGCATATTAGGAGGGTGATTGCAGTCTAATAAATACAGCATCAATTTCTCATTCACTCTCAGAACCTCCTGGAGATGTTTCCCACTATTGTTGCTGCACTTGCAGTCCCCTGAACCTTTATCAAAGCTGTTACAAACGTGTTCTTCCCTCTTCCTGGGAGGATTTCTCTGCCTGTCTCTGCTTTTCACAGAACCCAACGTGCTTGAGCACCGGAAGTTTTTGTGCCTTTAGCTTTTCAGTGATGTCCTAATTAAAGAGGAACAAGATTTATGGGAAGATACAGCTTATTAGACTAATTCAGGCAGCTGAAAAGCAGCCAACTTGTTGGTTACACAAGTGCTCGTTTAAATCCCTGTAGTTAATGTAACTGGTTATGAATTGGTATTTTCTTTGACTACTTCTAATATTATTTATATTGATTGCAGAGTGTCTTCGTGCCACAGTCCCAAAGAAGGTCATGGAATATCCACACAACCACATATTTCACTTCCACGGCACCCCCACCTGCACAAAGAGCATGGTAATCTTCCTTCTTGTGAAAAATGACATTGAGGACTCACAACGGCACCTGAATCTTTCTGCAACTGGCAGAATTTTTCAAAACAAGCCCAATATTATCTTTTTTTTCAGTGTATTTTCCTACAGAGAACATTTTTATTTAGGACTGATGTACTTGCTGCATGTAGTGAAGAGGAAGGTCATAGATGACTCTGTTATCACCTAGTGATATATTTTGATTTTTTAAATCTCTGCTAAAATATCTGCAGCATTTCAGAACTTTCAGCACATTTTCTAGAGTACCTCAGCCACTGTTTAGATGTTTTTCTCTGACAGATTATTAATTTCTGTGCCAGACACCCAAAATCTCATGCCCTGCAGAATCCCATGGGGGTGGCAAAGCCAAACAGAGGCATCATGTGATGAAACCTCATTTTTCCCTTGTGGTCTTCACACCAAAGGGAGCACAGGAGCTCAACATGCCCTCTGCTCTAATTCCAACACAAATAAGTGTTTCTTCCCTCTTAAAATGAAACACAATCCACAGGCCCTGCACCCTTCAAATCCACTGGAAGACTATAAGAAAGGATTTACACACACTGGAGTAAAAGCTCAGAAGAGTCTGTGTGTTGAAAGTATCTGTGTTTCTGTACTGAAAATAAGGTAGATCTGAATATTTAATTTTATATCGGTAGATTATTCCTGAACAGGAATATTCTTACTAGAATTCTTTATCTAAAAATGATTAGAAGAAAATAAATTCCAAGAAAAGGGAGAGGCTGGTCTGTCTGATTGACAGAATTGCACTTGTCTGCAACATCCCGTGTATTTTCTATTATCCTGTTGTTTGGGAAGAGAAGGCTGGAAAATATTTCCATCTCCCGATAAACCCCACATTATTCTCCCTTTCTTTTCCCAATCTACCGGTACAAATATCAGACTTCTGAAAGCCAATGCTTATCCCCCCGGGAGCCCTTGAGAAGCCCGAGGCCCCCTCTGCATTCCCCCCTTTCCCTGTGTGATCCCATTCCCCCGATTCCTTTAATCCCAGGCACACAGTGAGCTGAGGAGGAGCTGGGAAGGGGCTGCTGATGCCCAGCACCACGCAGGGCAGGGGGTGGCAGCTGCCTGTTCCAGGGGCCAAGGGATGGAGGAAACCCGGGGCCAGAGGCAGTAACTCCTTGGAGACACTGCCCAGGAAAGGAGGAGCTGTAGGGAGGGAGCGGGGCGGTGTGAGAGAGGGGCAGGGAGCAGGGCTGCGCTGGGCTGGGTGAGCTCTGAGCTGGGAGGGATGGGAGGGCTCACTCCCTTCTCAAGGGCTCTGGAAGTCCTGGGGGATACAGGAACTGACTGTCTCAAGCTGCTAACACAGTGCAGGGGGACACAGGGCATCTTCAGTGGCAGTGTAATACACACATATGTGTGTGTGTATATATATGTATGTACGTATAAAAATACAACCCCAAAATACAAAACCCCACAAGAAAAACAAACAATTCCCTCTAAAAAAAACCCCAGCAAACAAAAAACTAACCAAACAAAAAAACAAACAAAAAAACCCAAACCCCAAAACAAAAAACCCACACAAACAAAACCACAAAAAAACACAAAAACCAACCAACCAAGAAAGCAAAAAAACCCCAAAACTTCAAAACCCCACAAACAAAACCAAAACAACCCAAAACAAAAAACCCCACACAAACAAAAACAAACAAAAACCCAAACAAAAATAAACAAAAAAACCCAAAAAACCAACCAACCAAAAACAAAACAAACAAAAAAACCCAACACAACAACCAACCAAGAAAACAAAACAAACCAACCAACCAAACAAAAAACGCCAAAACTTCAAAACCCCACAAACAAAACCAAAAAACCCAAAACAAAAAACCCCACACAAACAAACAAAAACAAACAAAAAACCCAAAAAAGATAAACAAACAAACAAACAAACAAAAAACCCCACAGAAAAACCACAACAACCAACCAAGAAAAAAAAAAAAAAAACCACAAAAAAACCCCCAAAACTTCAAAACCCCACAAACAAAACCAAAAAACCCAAAACAAAAAACCCCACACAAACAAACAAAAACAAACAAAAAACCCAAAAAAGATAAACAAACAAACAAACAAACAAAAAACCCCACAGAAAAACCACAACAACCAACCAAGAAAAAAAAAAAAAAAACCACAAAAAAACCCCCAAAACTTCAAAACCCCACAAACAAAACCAAAAAACTCACCCAACAAAGATATTTACCCCTGCCCCCAATAAGGTAACAGGCAGTACAGAATCCCAGGACAACAGAGTAGTTGGGGTTGAAGGAACCTCTGGAGATCATCTCATCCAACCCCCTCCAAGCAGGGTCACCCCCAGCAGCCTGCACAGGATCACACCAAGGTGGGGTAAGAACATCTCCAAAGGAGACTCCAAAACAACTGGAAAACCTTCTCCAGTTCCAAGCCAAGCCACGAATGGCAACTACCAGGGCACCAATTTTTTCTTTCCTCAGCCTTCCTAAGACAACACCATGGTCTGCATCTGTAATGAGCCAGGTTTTACATCAGGATGGGATGGTTTGGGTTGAAAGGACCTTTAAAGATCATAGAACTTGACTTTGGCCAAACTCTACACGCTGCTGCACTGAGGGCACTGGGGAAGTTAAAATCCTCTGGATGAGTGAGGTTGCCTTTGGAACACACTCCAGGTCACTGCTGGGTAAGGCCAGACTTTGTCATTCCCATATGGCACATGCAAAGTGGCCCAGCAATCTTCTCAATAACTTTTTAATCATTTGATGCTGTCAAAAAATGGATTTTACTCTTTTTCTCATCACACATTTTCCACAAAGTGTGTCCATACCCTCCATCCCAGTAACTGATCATTCACACTGTTGGCACACAAGGAAGAGCTTTTGGAGCCTGTTTTGAACATGTTCCCATATAATGAATTATAACCAAAAATCCTGGATCACCCAGAGACAGAGACTGTCACATCCATGAGACTCTGATTATAAAAATGCTGGTTAATTTACTGCAGGGCCATATATTTAAATGCTTCGGTTTATTTGGTTATATCCTAATAATTTAGGTCACTGAGTCAAATAACACAATGACACCAGCCCAGAGCCTGGAAGGTTTCCTGCCTCCTGTCTTAGCCCTTCATCTTCAATTGTCAACACACCCAAACTTGGCTGCTGCTGTCGGAATTGACACTGGAATCTGCAGCAGTATTTGTCTTAATCCAATATTTGTCTCATTCCCACTTCTTACTGGCACTATTTGCCTTATTCCCCAGTGGTTTAATTTTTGTGTTTGTCATATGTCTTCCCCGTTCCCAAAGACTCGTCTGACCTGGTTTCTTCTCTTTGCATCTGTAAATGACTGTGCAGTGCTTGCATGTGTAATGTGGGCAGGGACAGCTTGGACAGGGAGTGCTGCCTTACCCAGCCCAGCCCTGCCTCTCCGGCAGCCTTTGCTGCCCTGGTTTGTTCTCACCTCCCTCCTGGTTTATTTTCCACAGATCCCACACGCATCTGTTGCCCAAGCCCTAAGGAACAGGCCAAAGGCAAGGGGAGCCCCTCTCCCAACAAGGGTGGGAGCCCCACAAGTGCTCACTGGGCACAGGAGAGTCCCAAAGGGAGGACGAGGGAAGGGCTGAAGGTCTTCGGTAGTTGCTTTACAACAGGGACACCATTTCCCAGCCCCAGGGATTGAATAGCACCAGCTCAACAGGCTCCCGTGTTACCTTCTCTGTTCTGTCATCATTCCCCTGAGGAAATGAGAAACATCCACCAAAATACAGGATCACAGGTTGGCTGGGGCTGGAAGGGACCTCTGGAGATCATCCGGTCAAGCCTCCAGCATGTTAGCAAGGAGGGGAAGGTGAAAAAAAGAGAGCTAAAAAAGAGAGAAAAGGGGAAAAAGAGGGAAAGAAGTGGAGAGAGAGGAGGAGAGAGGGAGAAGGAAGGAAAGGAGGAAGGAAAGGTGCCTTTGTCTTTGAGTCAGGATGAATTTGAGACTCAAAATATCTAGGGGGACAAGAAAGGGAAGGGGAAGGACAGGTAGAAGAAAGAGAAGTAGATTGATGAACCCAGTCCGCCTGTAACAGGCAATCTCCAGATTACAACACTGAAGACTGTCCAGAAAGGGGCAAGTCCCAAGTGGCTGAGCAGAGGGAAGCCAAGAACAGCCAAACAAACCCCTCTGCCCTCGGGTGGCAGCAGCACAGAGGTGGCTCTGGGGCTCCCAGTCAGACAGCCCTGAGGGGGAATGTGGGGTCTTGGCGGAGGTGTCAGACCAGCCCAAGGTGTCACGGGTGTTCCAGGAGGACTCAGAGGATATTTTACAGCACAACTGGCACATCTGCCCAGCGCTGGGGCTGGAGCAGGATGGGCTGACCTGCTTTGTCCCTGGATGACACCCCACTGTGATGGGCTGTCACACAGCCACGGGCAGCACAGCAGGGGAAACAGGGGAGAGGAGTTTCCCTCCCACTCACCCCCAGCTTCCCTCTGGAGACTGAAGCCCAACAGTCCATTAATCCAGGCACAGACCATCCCACTTGGCTGATTCTTCCCGTAAGCCCACCTAGGGAGAGCTCTGTGATGTTCTCACAGCACAGACTGTGTGTGGTGCGTGAGGCACCGATTTCACAAACCACACGTTAGGGAACTGGTTTCTGTAGGAGTTGCTTCCCGTTGACCTCAATCTGCTCCAGGGCACCTGAAGGGGAATCCAGTGGCTTCCTCCATCAAGGCTCTGATGACACCACGTTTGAGGAACCCACATTATGAATTCTGTGCCTGAAGGCCATTAATTCTGGGACTCCAACTATGTTAGATCTGTGCCAGCTGCTGCAGCAGTGATGTATAGTCCAGACTTTGAACCCAAAAAAAAGAGTCTTTGCTACTTTTTGGGTGATGCATCTTCTTGGTAAACCACTCTGTACAGCCAATTAGCTCCATCTCAGTGATTGGTTGTATTATTATTTTATTATTGTAATTATTATTTCAGAGTTCTCTGATGGCTTCAAGAGAAAGGACAGTCCCTTCCTAAAATGCTTGCAGAATGAAAAGAGGGAGATGAGGGAAAGGAGAGAAAGGGCATGAGCACGATGAACATGAGCAGCAAGAGGAGTGAGACTGGCCAGGGGCTGCACCACAAAGTGCACAAAAATCTGGTCCCCCCTGTGTCTCCTTTTCTCCAGGCTGACCCTCCCAGCTCCCTCAGCAGCCTGGCAATGTGGGGACACTGAAGTTTCTGTCATCACAAACGTAAACCAGTGACTGTTCTGATGTGGGTTTTTTCTGTCCTTGAACTGGACGGATTTTTACTGCAGCTTTTTGGATTACTGAGCCCAAATGCTTCAGTAATAAAGAAATATTAATGTTATTAACTAGTATTTCCCCCTTTGGATGTCATTTAATACCCCTTTTTCTCTCTTTCTCCTCCTCTTATCTGTCTCACTACAAATCACAGCTTGCTTTACATCCTGAGGAGAGGCTGGAGAGCTTGGCAGGCAGAATTAATGGACAGAGATGACAAAAGAATCTTCTTCCTATATGCAAAACTCTCCACAATGTTGCCAAACTGCAAGTTCTTTTAGAAGTTTTTCTTTAAACTAAAAAAAATAAAATAAAAATCAGAGCTGACCTTAAAGGAAGGAAACTGTGCACATCCCTCCCTGTCCTCCCATTGAGGCAGCAGCTCTGCCAGAACACACAGCACAGCACGTCAGGAATTCACAGGCAGAAGCACTTCGAAAATCCTTCTTGGACAAGGTTTCTATTTAATTGGCTTAAAAAGCCACTCTTCTCCCACACAGTCTTCTGCAGAGCCATCTGTGCAGGGAAGCAGCAATCTGGATCAGGAGTCTGGGGAGGGATTCGCCCTCCCTGGCACGGAGGGGCCGTGGGGAGCCCCGTCCGGGCAGTCGTGCCCTGGGGCTCAGCAAGGACGGGCAGGGGAAACCAAGGGCTCGGAAGGGCCCTGGGAATGCACACGGTACTTGGAAGACCTGGTAGATTCCGAGGGAAGAGCGGAGAGGAAAACCATGGGGATTGCTGAGCTGGGATGTTCGGGAGCCATTTCGGTGGGGATGTGAAAATTTGTGGTCTACAGTTCCTTGTTTTCTTGGGATAGAAGGAACTTTAGAAGAACCATCAACACTGAATTAAAAATTAAATACAGAAAGGAGCAAAGAAGCCCTAAGAGGACACTGCTGTTGGACACTGCCCTGGAAGAACTGCATCTTGTTTCCCAGTATTCCCAGTATCCAAACCGCAGCCAAGCAAAGCCAGCACGTGGAGATGGAGCTCCTCCTCCAACACATCCACACTCTGGTTGCAAAACAGAAGTGAAAAAATAAAGGCTTCAACCAAAACACATTTAAAAGGATGTTCACAGTGTGTTTTGCAAGGCTGTGAGCAGAGCACCAAAAGCTGCCAGCAGGAAACATGCTGAGTGCTGGATCTGTGGTTATTCCATCTGGGCACGGATGAAGGGGGGAGGTATTTCAGCTCTTCCCCGCCTTTCTGACTTCAGAAAATCTCCCCATCCTGGTTGTTGAGGCTTTTACACAAGTCTCAATTGCACTTCAACTCCTGCCACTTTCCAGCTGAGACCTTCCCATCCAGCCCGTGAGACTCCACAGGCTCCCAGAAGCACCAGAGGGAGCTTCTTTCCAAAGAGTGGCACCAGCAGCATCTTCCTCTGCTTTGAGTGTGTCACAGACTTCAACACTTCGGAGAACAGCCCTGTGGATGTGCCCTGGGGGGCATTTCCCAGAATGAAGAAGGGAGGAAGCTGTGAGGCAGCCCAGGCTGACTCAGGAGGCCGCCAGTGCCACCCCACAAGCTGCACCTCCAGGAATCCAGCAGAAATGTTGAATGGCACATTAACACAGGCTGTGGCCAAGCGCTTAGTGCCCATTTTAGTAACCCCAAATTTTCTCTAGGCACAGATGTTGTAACAACCTGGTAACACCACAGCCTGGTACCTCTCCAAGTGCCACTGCCATGTAACACCCTGAGAATGCACTTTTCCAAGCAAGATTGACAGGTTGGGAGAGCTGGGGATGTTCACCTGGAGAAGAGAAGGCTCCAGGGACACCTCAGAACTCCTTCCAGGAGTCTGAAGGGGCTCCAGGAGAGCTGGAGAGGGACTGGGTACAAGGGAGGGAGGGACAGGACACAGGGAATGGCTTCCCAGTGCCAGAGGGCAGGGCTGGGGGGGATATTGGGAAGGAATTGGTGTCTGGGAGGGTGGGCAGGCCCTGGCACAGGGTGGGCAGAGAAGCTGTGGCTGCCCCTGGATCCCTGGGAGTGTCCAAGGGCAGGTTGGATGGGGCTTGGAGCCCCCTGGGCTGGTGGGAGGTGTCCCTGCTCATGGCAGGGGTGGCACTGGATGGGCTTTAAAGTGCCTTCCACCCCAAACAATTCCAGAATTCCCAAGACAGTTTGATGTGTTTTTAATGCTTTTCCATGCTAAATATCACCCCCCAAACCTGTTGTGAGCCACGGCTGTGCCTGAATTTCCCTGGCTGTGCAGATCCCAGGGTGCCATGGGAGGGTACAGCCCACTCCTGCTTCCCAAGCCGTGTCCCACATCACTCCAGTCCCCCCACGTTCCCACCCGGCTGCTCCTCCATCTCAATCCAGGGGAATAAAAGTCCCAGCCGCCTGCATCCAATCCAGTGTCTCCAGCGGGCACTAAAGGGATAATAAAAGGATAATTTACTAGTATTCATTCAGCTAATCCATCTTGAGCAGGTTTGGAGCTATCTGCATATGCCTAATTAGGATTCAGCACAGTGTGTGCTGCCGGGGCCGCGGCGGTGCCGGGGGGGCCGCGGCCACTCGGGGGCAGGAGGGTCCCCTGTGTGGGATCAAGGTGCTCCAAAAAGAGCAGGTCACCTGCAAGGCTGAGGATTTGCAGAATTTTTCATCGACGGAAAAAGTCTTTCCTGTGTGTTAGCAACACTTTCCAAGAATGTCCCCCTCAGGGAGTCGTCCTTCCAGCAATATAAATTACCTTAAAGGGGGACTCAGCCCAGGCACTTAGACCTTTTAGAGCTGGTGACCACCCTCCTACACATTAAACCTTGGGAGACAAAACTGCCTCTGCCATCCCCAGCCACGCCGGGTGCTGCAAGTGTCAGTAAACACAGAACCGCAATTACATGAGCTGGCTCATTTCACCAGAACCTTCCCAAGATTCATCACCTGCACATTGATTTTGGATCAGGGGGCCTTGCGCTTTCCTCTCTCCCTAACACGGTTCTAAGCAGGGTTTAACCTCCCCACGGTGATTTGCTCCTAAAGGTTCTGTTGATGGGGTAATGACAAACTTGCCAGGGTTTGTGAGTCCGGCCCCTTTGGCTCTCCCACTGTTGGGGGACACAGCTCTGCCCCGTGCTGGGGAATGTTCACCAACCTCCTTGTTACCTCCTAGACACCTCCCAGCTCAATCCTCTGGAGCTGGGATCCCTTTCAGACTGATTCATCATTCCTACTCCCTGCTACATTTTGCTGGGTACAGGTTTGCATGGAATCCCGGGATCCCTGAGGCTGGCAAAGCCCCCCCAGCCCACAGAGCCCACCCCGTGCTCGATGCCCACCTTGTCCCCCAGCCCAGAGCTCTGAGTGCCACGGCCANCGGCTCCCCCGTCCTGGCAGGGACTTGCAGAGCCAGAAGGTCCCCCCTGAGCCTCCTTTTCTCCAGGCTGAGCCCCCCCAGCTCCCTCAGCTGCTCCTCATATGCCTCAATCTCCAGTGATCATCCCCCTGGCACTGCTCTGGGAGCAGCTCCCCACGTTGGACACGAACCTTGAGCCACAGGGAGCGAATCCCAAAGCACTGGTGTCTGCTGAGCTTGGTGGCACCTGCTCCAAAATCAGGGCAAGTCACACCAGACCGGCAGTTCTGGTCCTGACACCAAAGGAAAACTGACCCATACCGGCCCAACATGCCATACTTTTGCAGGACCAGAAATAGGACCCAAATAACCCCCCAGTTATGGGACGAGCACACTCTGAGGGGCTCTGGCCCGAACTCTGAGGAGATAACAATCACCAGCAAGTCACTACTTAAAAACAACAGAATTTTTCAAGCAAGCATGAATGCCTCTGCACATTCCCAGCAAGAAAATAGGTTTGAAAACCCTCTGAGCTGGAAAAAACCCCGACATTGCCAATCCTGACCATATGCTTTTCTCAAACTGTATTTTTAAAAAGGTTTGCTTGGTCCGATAATGTAGGAAGTGAAACGCAGCTCTGGGTGGAACTGGGTGTCAGCACTGAGACGTTTAGCCCGTGGCTAAACAGGATTTTCCTGTTCACAGTTATGATTTCATGTTTTGCCATAATAAAAAGCCTTGATGAAAAATATAGATGTTCACAGCGTGAACACTGTCACATCATTAGTTTATAAATAAACATGGGTTACGTTAAAAAAACCTCTTTAAGCACAGTGACCTCCCAGTGCAAGGGCTCCCAGAACCCTCTGTGTATTCCAGAGGATTGGAGCAGCTGCTCCAGGGAAATCCAAGGATCCCTGACCGAGGCAGAAGGTTGGAACAAGATGAGCTTTATGGTCCCTTCCAACGCCAGCCATTCTGGGATTCTGAGATTTAACTGCACAGCACAAAAGGTTTTCTTCCCAAAACTCAGGAAGAAGATCTGGAAATGAATGAGAACTTGGGGGCTTGTGCTGTGCTTGGGAAGGTTTGGGAACAACATAACACTGGGTATGGCACAGCTGGCAGGGACATGTGGGCTGTCCCACACTGTGCAGCCTTTATCACCTGGTCCTGCACAAAATAAAAAGGAGGTTTCAGAAGAGGGAGGGTGACGTTTTACATGGGTAGATAGTGACAGGACAAGGGGGAACAGCTTCCCAGCGCCAGAGGGCAGGATGGGTGGGATACTGGGAAGGAATTGGTGTCTGGGAGGGTGGGCAGGCCCTGGCACAGGGTGGGCAGAGAAGCTGTGGCTGCCCCTGGATCCCTGGGAGTGTCCAAGGGCAGGTTGGATGGGGCTTGGAGCCCCCTGGGCTGGTGGGAGGTGTCCCTGCCCGTGGCAGGGGTGGCACTGGATGGGCTTTGAGATCCCTTCCAGCCCAAACCATTCTGCGATCCTCTGAAAATGCTGCCAGACAGATTTCAGGGTGGAACTCAGCACAGTGCTGCGCAGCTTTTGCTTCAGGCAGAGCTTTGGCAGTGTCTGCATGAGAGGGGCACACACACAAATTCAGGTTTCTCTCCTGCAGGTCCCTGCCACGGGGGTGCTCTGCACAGCCTGGAGCCCACCAGCATCCCCTGCACGGGAATCCTGCCCACGCCTGAGGCAGCAAACCCTCACACCAGGGACAGGCTGCAAGCATCAGACAGGGCACTGCTCCAGGAGGTTCACATGAACATTCCCAGGGGCACCTTGGTGTCCACTTTATCACAGAAACACAGAGAGAGTATCTTCAGCTGGGAAGCACCCTCAAGGATCATCCAACCCCTCCTGCAGCTCTGGCAGCCTCGGGGCCGTGCCCACTGCCCTGGGCAGCCTGGGCAGTGCCCACCACCCTCTGGGGGAAGAGCCTTTCCCTGAGATCCCCCCTAAATTGCCCTGGCACAGCCCCAGCCCTGCCCTGGTCCCACAGTGTGACCCTCCAGGACACATCCCCTCCTGGGCAGGACAGTGTATTCCTCCCACAGCTGGTGTTTTGTTGGCTTTCTCTCCGATGCCTAAGGAACACAGAATGCCATCATCCCCCTTCGGAGGCTCCCGAATAAGATGTCCCAGCTTCTCCTTGAAGTGATTCCTTCCATCACCCACGGGCTACTTTTGGCTAACTCTTTCCTCCTGGAGATCCTTCCCCAACAGGAATACATGGCTGACTTGCAGATTTCACAGTTCCAAGCTGAAATCCAGCCTTCCAACGTATTTGGTCCCCTCCTCCTCCAGGGTGGCTGCTCTTTGCTTGTCACTTCTTTTGCTGGGAACTGTCATTTGTTTACCTTTTTTCCCCAGTGCTGTGAAATGATGCATCATTGCAACGCCGAGGTGCTGGTAGATGACAATGTAATGGCCAAGCTAAGTATGCTCTAACAGGAAAAGAAAAAAAAATCACTAATCAAAGTCTTTCAAATTATACGGAATACTGACAGCTTTTTACGCTGTTTTAATTAAGTACACTGTAATTTAAACCACTGAACCATAACAACCCAACGTTTAGTGTTATATCCCTAGGAGAACTTTAAAAATATGCATAATTCTGCCTGGAAGGTAATTGAGGGATATTTTTGGGGTGGTGGGGGTAATTAAAGGTTATACAGGAGAGTAATAGGAATTTTACTTGGGTACTGATAGTGCAGCAACTGTGCTCAGACCTCCTCAGGAAAGTGATTCGTGTTCCCAGCTGAGTTTCCCTCCTGTTCCTTGGGAAGGCTGTGAGTGCTGGGGACGGGCTCTGTCAGGTCCTGCACCCAGGGCACCTGGGGACGGGCACCTTCTCCGCCTACCCCACTCTCAAATAACATGATACTTTAAGGGTGATGAGAGAAATTAATTGATTTCCACTCATCAGCACGTCAAAGTTGTTTCTCTTCTGGCTGAGGACCCTGTCACGTGGGAGGAGCAAAGAAAGGGGTGTTGGGTTTGGGGATGATGATGATGGATGAGCACGAGGGGAGGAAAGCAGGGAATCCCCTCCAGGGAGGCCAGACCCAGTTCTCCCTCAGCAGGTCTTCCAAGCACTGGTTCAGCACAGGGAGGGGTTCCAGCCCCGCATGGAGATCCTGCCTGGGATGCTGGAGCAGACCTGGCTCCATCAGCTCTGAGAGGTGTTTAAAGACTGTTCCTAAAAGCGCCTCCCAACACATCATTTTAGGGGCAATATTTGCTCAACAGAGAGGCAGGAAAGGTGCTGGCAGCCCCTAAAGCTGACGGGCTGCACAGCTCCAGCTGCCACGGGATGTACAGGGAGATTCAATGTGAAAAGTGGAAGATAATGTGCTCACACACTAATGGGCACTGAACTAGACACAGGCTCATTTTTCACATCATGTCATCTCTAAGGTTTGAATAAAAAGTAATGGCTAGAATGAGCCTGGATCTATCTCAGACATTATCATTTGCCTCCTCAGTTTTATTTGTGTTGACTTGTACAGTCTAAAAAGATGACAGTCTCCGGGCGGCCGGCTCAGCGTGAGTGATAATACCGAGCACATTAGAGTGCTGGTGACAGCTCCTGTTCTCCTGGCTGGCATCTGAGCACAGCACATCTCCCTCCGTCAGCTCCGATGCGAGCGGCTGACAGCAGAAAGGATCTCGCACAGGGGACATCACAAACCCTGTCTGTTAGGATTTCATGAGATAAACTGGAGTTTCCAGGGTATCTTGTTCGGGAAATTAGTGTCAGTCAAACTTTGGGGTTTTTATTTTTTTTTCCTCTTCCTTTCCTTTTTTTTCTTTTTTTCTTTAAAAAGATAAATAGCAGGCTCGAGCAACGTGGCTCTATTTATGCTGCCACACAAACAGAGCCTAATTTGAAATTGGGGGGGGGGGAAGGGGGGAAATAACAATTTTAAAAATAATAATCCTCTTCTTGTGGTGAGGATAAAGGAAACATTCCAAATTTCATCTGAGGGTGACTGAATAGCCACACAGATCCCAGCACTTTCTACACAGCAATACAGTAATTTTTTTACATCATATTCTATCAGTATTTTTTCTTCCAAAAACATCTTACATTTCCTCACCAGCCAACAGCCTGAATTCTAAAAGTTGCTCAAGCCATCGCATTCAACTATAAATTCATATAACCTGAGATCTCTCAGCTGAACCTTCCACGCTCGGCCCCACAGGCATAATGCTTAATTAAGTGTAATATCCTTATTTAAGACAGGCAGTCTCAGTAAGCCTGGTAAGTGTTCCAGAAATTATTTTCAGAGATTTTTAGCTACAGGAACATATAAGGGAGGAAAAAATATTACCGAGATAATCTACAGTCTCTGGAGGATCCCAACCTTACAGAGATATGCAAAAACCCCCAATTCTTTTGTTTAACCTGGAAGATAATTCGAAACCCGCAGCTAATGAATCCCAGTAGGTTAGAGGGGGCTTGGATAAAGCTCCAATTTGCTAACCCTGCTGCTGGAGGTGGGGGAGGATCCCGGCAGCCCGGTCATTCCCGGGGCTGGCACACGTGTCACTGCTGTTCGGGGTGCCCCAGGACGGGACTCAGCAGCCCCCCGGCCCGGTGAGTCGGTGCTGGGGATGTGGACATGCTCCTCCCTGGCCCTGCACTGCACACAGCTGGAGTCTGTACGAAGCTGCTGCTGTTCCCCAAACCCACCGAGCTGCTTCTCTTACACTTCCCAAACCCACACGTTTCAGAACCCTAAAAGTGCACAAGTACTTGGACCATGACCTGCCAACTGCGGCACGTTTCCCGAGCAGCTTCAGACACTTCTGCTGTCAGGAATGTGGCTCACTTGGCTGAAGCCCCTGGGAGTGTTTAACTGCGGGTGGTCCTTTCCAGACCATGTCCCTGCTTTGAATTTCCTGTTACTGAGGGGAAAAGATTCCCCAAAACATGCAAAATGGGCAAGAAATACAACGTCCACTCCCATCTCTGCTTCAGCAGGAGTCCTCCTTCGAGGCTGCCTCCAGGCAGGTCTCTCACACCACACTCATGTTCCAGTACTACATATATTTTATCAGCAATAGGAATTAAAGCCATAACAGGAAAAAAAACCAACCAAAACAGCGAGGACAAGTGAAGAGATGGAAGCAGCAGGAAGCATCACAATTAGTTCTTCAACCAACAGGAGGACTGCGAATGCTTTTCTCAGAGTCACAAGTGTGAAAACCAAACTCGTGGTGGATTCTGGACCCCACATCAAATGTTCTGCTTGAACAGAAACCTGCTGTTTTGGGGAATCTCAAATAAATCTCAGTCTTTGTGTGGTTACTGAATTCTTTAGGAGAACAAACAATCATACATATATTGGGTGATCTAAATGGGGCTTTCTAGGACCCGAAGGAGCTAGCAGGAAACATGGAGAGAAACTGTTCACAAGGGCCTGGAATGACAGGACAAGGGGGAATTGTTTCCCAGTGCCAGAGAGCAGGGATGGGGGGGATACTGGGAAGGAATTGGTGTCTGGGAGGGTGGGCAGGCCCTGGCACAGGGTGGGCAGAGAAGCTGTGGCTGCCCCTGGATCCCTGGGAGTGTCCAAGGGCAGGTGGGACGGGGCTTGGAGCCCCCTGGGCTGGTGGGAGGTGTCCCTGCCCACGGCAGGGGTGGGATGGGATGGGCTTTGAGGTCCCTTCCACCCTAAACCATTCTGGGATTCACTGACTCTGTGACACAAATGGATGCACTGCCACGATCTGTGCCTGCACACAACACAGCCCAAGGGCATAAAATGCACAAAACTTGGAAGCCACTTGTCCTGTCTGTTGGTTTCTCTCATTCAGCGCCTTAACTCAACCTACCTGGTGGTGCCTCATTTCCACCAGGCTCGTTTTCAGCCAGACAAAGAGGCAGAAGTCCCAAAACAATCCAGTGTGGGATTCCATAAGTCCCTTTCCCTGGGGGAACCTCTGCTGCTATTTAGCTGATTGCAATTTCTCATCACAGCAATTCTCAACATCATCATTATCAGTACAGCAATCAAACACAAACAGGAGCTGGTTCTAAATGAGAGCTGGATGGGTAATGAAATAATTGCTTTGCTTCACAGCCCAGGGACACTCCCCAGCCCCCAAATACCTGACCTTCTTCCAGCATGGCAGGTACACTGAGCTTTCCATGTTTTACATCCCTCCTGGATATATCACAGCCATAATTCTTGCAGTGCCCAAGGCACTGTGGAAATTCCAGCTTGTCTCTGGTAACTCTGTGAATTTTCTTTGTACTTTTCAGTTTGAAAATATGTACCAGCCGAAAATCTGTTATTAGTAGTATTAATGCTGTTCACTGCATCCCTTGAGGAGTGGCTTCCTTTCAGCACAAGGACTGAAGGCACAGCCCTCCCCTGACACTTCCCACACCCCTACTCATGCTGAGCAACACACAAGGCAGTTTCTTATCAATTCTGATAAATAAAACATATTTTATCACTGGAAAAATCCACAGAAATCAAATCATTACATGTTCACTTCAAAGACAAGGATTTATCTGATTAATGTGACAACAGTCCCACCTTCACTGGGCACCAAAATGGTTCTGGCTGGAGTGAAACCTCCTCCACCTCCCCAAAGGTAGAATATTTACTACCTGTAGTAGCAGGCACACCAAGCACCCAGATGTCCTGGAAGTGTGCTCAATTGAGAAAACAACTGCTTGTATTTCTGGAGGGTTTTAAGCAGTACAGTATTTAGCATTACAGCTAAATTTTAAAGTTAATTCAATATGTTTCCTTTGGTTCTTGTGTGCCAAGAGCCTTCATTCCCCGCTCTGCCCAAAGAGTTTGTGTCTCCTGATCTTCTGGTGTGTTCAGTGCCCATATATCCTGTTGTAAATTAAATCTCTTTGACCAAATTAACATCCACTGGATATCTGGAGTTCCTACAGCACTGTTTATCACAGTGTACCCAGCATTTCCAGCCCCATCCCCACCTCACACACCACACAGGTTCCTCAAGGCTCCAAAGACAAGGGGTTAAACTGGGGATTTTTGTTGTTTTGGGTTTTTTTAAACATGCTCCTGTACAGGGGATCAGGGAAAGGCTGACAGGGCACTTTCTACCTGGCACAGATTTACTTTCCTGCCAGAGCAGGTGCAGCAATCTCCCACATAGCCTTTCCTACCTGCTCTCTGCCAAGCTCCATAAGGGAACCCCCAAAGATCAGCAGATGAAAATTGTTCCAGTTCAATTGAGTCTCTGTGGGCAAAACCTTCACTTTTGACTTTGGGATTTGTTCTGAATTAAAAATCCCTCGGCATGTTCCGAATTAAAAAAATCCCAATAACGTTGTTATAATTAATCTCTTGAAGATTAATCTCTTGAAGTGGGTGTCTCTGCATCCACATTTAGGGAACAAACCCCCCATTCCACAGGCAGCACTTCCCAGGGCTCAGAGCAGCTCAGCTGACATGGCCCAACACCTCCAGAATGATGCTGAGCTGCTCCTCTTCCCTCCAGGCAATGCCCTGGCCACCAGAACATCTCAGAGGGAACACTCAGAGATCCAGAGAGGACAGATTAGATAAAGGCTACTTTTAATTTTCCAGTTGATGCAAATACACTCGGGCACTGGGGAGGGAGTGACCTGGTGCAGGGCAGGGATTGCAGGTGTTTGCACCCACCAGCTCAGCACAGCCCCATCCCACAGCCCTGGAGAAGTTCCCTGTGGAGGGAAGCACATGGGAAACAGCCTGAGAGCAAAGCCTGACAGGGCACAGGGGAGGCTTGGGGTGCACAGTGGAGAAGCTGCCAGGGAGGGCTTGGAACCAGGGCAGGATGTTCTGCTGGGGTTTGGGGTTTGGAACCAGAGGAGGATGTTCTGCTGGGGTTTGGGTTTTGGAACCAGAGGAGGATGTTCTGCTGGGGTTTGGGTTTTGGAACCAGAGGAGGATGTTCTGCTGGGGTTTGGGGTTTGGAACCAGAGGAGGATGTTCTGCTGGGGTTTGGGTTTTGGAAGCAGAGGAGGATGTTCTGCCATGCCCCCAGCTGGAGGGGCTGCACAGAAAGGCAGCACAGGCAGGCTCCTGCCCCGGGCTCTGCTGTGGGAAACTCATTGAGGCTCTGATCAACAAAGCACTCGAGGAAATGCTTCACCTCAGCTGAGCAGTGCTCCCGGGGGATCAGCCTCCTCCTCCACACCAGACGCTTGCTGAAGGGCCCTGCTGAGTTGGGACCTGCCTGAAACACTCCTGCTCCACCACGGAGCCTCCATGCCTGGCTGTGTCAGTGCCTGGGAGAGGGAGAGCTGGGAGAAGTGTTTGGCTTCTTGGGGGGCTGGGAAACGTTGGTTAGTTACATTTATATATATATTCATATATACACTCACATATAAAGACATATATAAACACAAATTCTATGTACATAGAGATAGGTCACTGATACATGATAGTTAATGAACGTATAACTGATACATGATAGACAGATGACTGATATTAAACAGATGATAGATGACAGATAATCTTCTCTCATGCTACGGGATTTTTTCAGCCTGTCTTTAAGGAAAAGTTCCCCAGATTTAACAAGAGAGAAACCCCCCTATTCCACAAGTCCCTGTTGTGCCATCAGGAAGGACCCCACGCCCCCAGCCAGCACAGCCCATCAGCAAGGTGGCTTGGGGAGCAAATCATTTCTCTTTTTTGGTGTTTCTCTAACACACAGGGAAGTGACAGCATTGATTCCCGGGAGCTGACCAGCAGGACCGTGCTGGCACAGACGTGATCAGGGCTGGGGGCACAGGGAGCACCCGGGCCCCTGACTGTGCCCGTTCTGCATCTGTGCACATCTGGGACGAGAGGGATGCTCGGCCTTCCCATGCAGGCACGGCACCGCCCCTGGGGACGGGGCGATTGCACTCAGCGATGAAAACATCCTGAATATCCTAAACACCACACGCCGAGAGCACAAAGCCGTCCCGTTGGCACCTCGCACAACACCCTTTAAGAGCCTCAAACGTGTCCCAGCCCGCAGCGCTCGCATCCCTCCCTCCATCCCCCTGCATCTTGCCGAGCCCCCAATTCTCTGGGAACGCCGAGCGCGGGGATGGGGCTGCAAACATCATCATCACCATCATCATCCTCATGGGCTTCCCGAAGGGAGAGCTGGGGGGGCCGCAGGCAGAGCCGGGGTTAAACACGGGCACGGCCCCTGCAGCTGCCCAGCCCCGTGCGGGCAAACCCGGGACACGCTGCCGGTGGCAGCCCCCGCGCCGGGACCCTGACAGCCTTATTTCCGAACGTATCACATCTTAATCAAATTTGAAACCAAAGCACCGCGGCGCCGAGCGCCGTCATAAACCGCCGAAATTATATAACACACATGTTTTTATGCTTTGCCAATTACATCGGAAATAGGGACTGTTTGTTTCAGCCCCTCTAAAAATGAGGCGAGGATGAGAAAACAACCTATTTCCTTATTAGGTTCAGGAGTCAAAGGACTCAGCCAGGAGCCGCAGGCTTCAAGAGCATAGAAGATTAAGACATATATTGGATTCATGATGGAGGGCACAAAGTTCATTTTCAAAATAAAACAGAATTTTATTCATATTCCTTTTAAAATTCAGATTGCCATTTGCCAGCTGACCTGTGACATGGCAGCAGTGTATTACATTTTCAATGAGCAGCCTGTCTGGAGCTGGCAGGAGAGGAAACTGCTTCCTCCTGGAGTTTTTTCGCCATCCTTAAATAGTAGGAATTTGTTGGGATTGTTGTCAGTAATGGTAGACGGTGCAAACAGGGACAGGGCAGCATATTTATTTTTAATAAGGCAACATGCAGAATAGCAAAGTCACTGCCATTATGCACTGAATAGGGCTGAAAAAATACACAAAAATAAAAGGAATCAGAGCTCAGTTGCAATTTTTATGTGGAAACCAGGGGTAGAAATACTTGGCAGATACGTTGAAAATAAAAACAAAAGCAGAGCGGGAAAAAAAATAGGCAACTATATTAAAAAATCGAATGCAAAAGCAGTCTGAGGCAAGTTTGCAGAGAGCGCGAGTCAAGCCAAGGGTTTCTATAGCGAGGAACCAGATTTCTCGAGCTCGCCATCTGTCAAAATTATATTACAAAAGGCACATATGCAAAGATACAAGACGACTGATTTTCATATATATTAAACCCCTCAACTCCTGCGGAAAATGAGATGCCCGAAAGCTCCCACGTCCAACTTCGGGGGGTTTGCTGTAATTCCACTGCCACGGGGACGGAGGGAGATGTTCTGGCAGGGACTGTAAATGCACACGTGTCCCTGGGTGTGCAGCTCCAGGGGACACCCAGAAACACTGTGTTTGCACTGGAAGGTGCTCAGCAGAGGGCAAGGAGGGCACCTGCAGAGGGGGGATGTGGTGGGTGCCCTCTGCTCCTCCCATCAACACCAGCCCACCCAGCCGATGCTGTTCCCTGCTCTGAGCAGACAGAGGGGAGGCTGAGGCAGCCCAAGCCACTGTCACTCGTGGCAGGGCTCTGAGCCCACAGTGCTGGGTGAAACAGCACGATCCTCGCTCCCTTCCGGTCCCACCCCAATTATTTGTGTGTTAGATGCCTTTTGTCGCTGCAATCAAAGCCCAAGTACAAACCACGCCGCTCTCCTGATAACTTAATCAAGGACTCTCTGCTTCAATCTACCTGTAGATAAAATCCAGTGTATATTTTGACACGGAGAAACAAATCCACTTACTGCAGGTGAATTAGCTAATCATATATCAGTAAAAACACAGCTCGTGCTTGGCATGAAGATGATGATGATGAATATAAATTCTCCACACTCTGAATTTTAAAATTTCCCTGGCCTCGGCTCTCTCATGTGAGCCATGTTAACCTGCAATCTGTAAATACTTATCTGTTGACAATGTAGAAGCAGGATAAGCAATTCTGCCGGCAATCTATTCTACTTTATGAACAGCTGAGCTCTGAAGAAGAGCACTCCAGCCTGAGCTCAGGAGTCAGGGCAGGGGAGCAGGGGGGACCCTGGCCCTGCTCCCAGGTGTGTCTGCACACCTGGGCACTGGGGCCGTGGGGATCCCTGCCAGGCTCCTCAGCCCAGGAGGGGTCACACACAGCTGATTCCATTTCTCACCCCTGAGTCAGAGCACATCAGTTTTACCACAATGCATATCTTTACCTGGTTCAAGAGGGCTCAGCTGACCACAGTGTCACCTTACAGCTACTCCTGAGGTCCAGCTAACAGGTAGAAGCACCGAGTTTTAAATATGCCAAAAACATACAGGGGGGAAAAAAACAACTTCTTTTATTGCAGCACTTTACATGGTTATTTATTTAATTAATTCTTGATACTTCACATTTTGCCTCAGCTCAGAATAAAAAGCATTCTGAAATCCTGACCTGCTGACACGTGCGCTTATGCCACTTGTTAATCTGAAACTGTGCCTGGTGGAAGGTGTGGAGGTTGGTTATGCCAACCACTGGCTCAGGCTATTGCTGCTTTGTCAATTCATCATTAGAGAAAATTCCAGCTGCTTGGGCCCTTCCCAGCATTTCCATGGATAGTTCTGTGAAGGAAGGTGCTTGGGCTCTACACACATCTCCTGGCCACCATGCAAGGGCTGTGTTTGATGTCTGTTTCTCCTGGGAGAAGTCCCAGCATGGAAAGGTGGAGGAGAGCAACAATCCAGAGCCGAACCAGGGAGGGGAGCCCAGAGCAGCCTCACGGATTCCTCGTGGGCTGGAGCAGAGCGGCTGCTCCCTCGGCTCTGCCTCCCAAACCCCAGCTCCTTGGGCATAAAACACAGGCTGCTTAATTGGTGTGTGCTCCTCCAACATGTTTTTAATGAAAACGCAGCACATAACTCTTGGTTTGTTGGCTGGCAGAGCCCAATTTACAAAAGTGGGAGTGCAAGATAAGAACAGATACATCTGCAGCGCAGGCTGGGCAATGAATCACGCCGTGCCAGAGTTGAGCAGAATATAATTGAGTCCAACATCTCTGAGCACTTTCACCATAATTAATGATAATCTGTAACAGAGGAATCTGAGATTCCAGTTCAGAGAACTGTTTAATTAGGCCAAGTAATGAAAGCAGCAGCAGTACAAGAATATGGCCTGGCTCATGATTAATGATTCATGCTACTGAACACAAAAGTGCCGCACCGTTAACTCCGGCGGAGGCTGCAGCGCTCTGGCATTTACAAAATAGTGAAATGCATGCATTTTTGTGTTTTAAAGATGGAACTGGCAGGATCCTTTCCCGAGCTATTTACATGATAAATATGGTTGCAAAGGTAACCGTCTCCCCCTCGCCGCCTTTGTTCTGGGGACTTGCAGATAAATACGGTATCAGCCTGGACATCAGTATTAAGAGATGATCTCTCTGCTCAATAATTAATATCTTCACTTTTAAACTTAGTCAAACACCTCTGTTTTCCCTTTGTACTTGGCTAACACAGACCAGCCCTGGTGAAGTGCTGTGCTCTGGGTGCAGCTACAGAGACACATTCAGCTCTTGGGAAGAAAGAAAGACTCAGTTCATAAGGTACAAAATGGCAAAGGGGAAAAAAATACGAAGAGATGGTAAGTTTTTTGCAGGCTTCCACTTTTGCTGGGTCAAGGTGCAAAATGTAGAGCAATTTGACATGGAATTGCCCTGGAAGTGTAAGGGACATGACAAAAGAAGTGATAAGACTGCCTGGGGCTTTAACTTACAAGCCAGCAAATTATATGGGTTTTATGTGACTATTTACTCGGCCATTCAATGAAACAAGGAGCACTACTTATCATGGGCACTGCAGAAGCCCCCGGTACATATGCAAGGTCTGAGATAAGAACACTTTTACAAAGGAGCATGTTCACTAATGTCTCCATTCCCCACCAGATTAGGTCTCCTTGGGTGCCTCTTCAGAAGCTGCCACGGTTCAGCACCCACCGAGACTAATACCCGTGCAGAAGACATTATCTGCTCTCTGGCATAATGGACCAACATTTCCACCCTCCACCTTCACGGGGGACCCCCTGCCCTGCACCCTCTCCATCCCCTTTCCTCCTCCCTGGCACACAACAAAGAGCTCCTTCGGCTCCATCCCTGTCCTGCTGGCCGAGCTCAGGGTCATGGGGGCTCCAGCAGTGGAGCTTTGAAAGGGGGAGGAGAGACTGGCCAGGGAAATCAAAACCAGTCACAGGGTATCCTGAGCTGGAAGGGCCCCACAAGGATCATCCAGTCCAGCCCCTGGTCCTGAACAGACACACCAACAATCCCACCCAGCCCCAGAGGATCATCCAACCCGTCCTGGAGCTCTGGCAGCCTCGGTGCTGTGCCCACTGCCCTGGGGAGCCTGGGCAGTGCCCACCACCCTCTGGAGTGATGACCTTTTCCTGAGATCCAACCTAACCCTCCCTGACACAATTTCAGACCAGCAGTGCCAGATCAGCACCACTATTAGTTTTTATCAGCACACTTCCCTGGAGAAGAAAAGCTTAAAGAAAAACCCACCTAAAATGAGAGGAGAATGGATGTGCTTAAATTATAATGTCAAATAATGAGCAGGGCAACTTGTGAATCTTTAGCGGACATTTTAAAGAGCTCATAAACTTTTGGGTGAGACTACAGAGGCTCTGAACCTGTCAAACACTGCTCAGTTGTTCAGTAAAGACACTCTGGCAGCCACAAAGCAGAGTCCCGTATCTGGAGTGGACAGGGAACTGTGGGAGAGCCTCCTGAGGAGGGTGTGATTATGGACAGCACTGTGGCTCCTGGAATGCTGGATCCTGCTGAACTCATCCCCGTGTTCTGTGGAGATGTCACTGCCACTACAGAGAAGGGGAAGTCAGCAGAGGTACTTCAGTTTTCCAAAGGACATTCGTTGAGGTTTCACCTGCAGATTAACACAAGATAAAGGTCCTCCATGGGACGGGGAGCAGGGACTTCATGTCCCTCTGACCTGAGGAGCTGGGGGTCTATTCCAGGGTGGTGGGCACTGCCCAGGCTCCCCAGGGCAGTGGGCATGGCCCCGAGGCTGCCAGAGCTGCAGGAGGATTTGGACAATGGGACAGGGTGGGATTGTTGGGATGCCTGTTCAGGGCCAGGGGCTGGGCTGATGATCCTTGGGGGTCCCTCCCAGCTCAGGGTATTGTATGATTTTTCCAGTCACACCGAGTAAGTTTAAGCAGCAGATGCAATGCTGTCTAGACCCTGTTCCTGGGTGAGACCTGGAGCCTCCTGGCTGCCCTGGTAGGTGGAACCCCGTCACCATGAACCCTCTGCAAACACACACCCGGACCCCTGGCTGAGCTTCCAGGTGCTTGGGGAAAATGGGAGCTCATGACCCAGAGCATACCTGAGTAATTTACCGTTTGATTCTCATGATAATTTACACTGTCAGAAAGGAAAACCTGACAAATCTGAAGACATACCCAAAGACAGCCCAGCATGGAAAGGTTTGGGTCACGCCAAGTGGGGCAACTCAGTGCAGCTCTGGCCAACAGAGGAGCAACTGAGGGGGTTTGTAGCAGTTCCCAGATTCCCACAGCACTTCCTACAGGCCCCAGGGAGGGCACAGTGACAGCCGTCAACGATTTCAGTGTTGGGAGGTTTCCATAAGGACACAGGGAAGGCTCCCACCAGGAATCAAACAAGTGCACAGTGATTGTTCAGCCTTTCCCTGTATCACAAAGGTTACTCACTGTACCTTCCACACTCCTGCATGAATACAACGGGATTTTAGAGAATATGTTTATTTTCTGGTTAAATGCTTCAGGTGGCAGGTAATTCAGCACTCTGTTTGTAAAAGGTACCAGTGGTTTCTGCTCTCCTATTGCTACTTAAAGCTGTGACCTAAACATCCTGATAGAACACCAGAAATGAAGCAGCATTCCTGAAATCTTCAAAGCTGCTCATCCCCATCCTATAGCTTATTCTGCATTTCATTAGGACATGATTTTAGTGTTTTAATTAGAGCTTTTTTTGCCCCTCATTGAAAGATCCCAGCAAGTCTGTGCTCCTCCTCATCAGCACCAATCCCTGCGCTCTCTGCAAGCCTGTCATGAGCATTTTTGCAAATGAAACTCGAGGGTTCAGAAAGGAAATGTGGAAATGGTATTGCAGCAGAAATATTTTTAAACTGAAGTCAGCAGCTTAATTTTTTCCCATCTTCAACCCAAGAAAAATTAGTACAGTGACGTCTGAGAAAATAAACAGAGAAGGAAGTGTTGAAATCAGCCAGTGCTTTCCATGTTCTCATGCCAAACACTGACTTATTTTAGGGTTCTTCAGAAGTACTAAGCTGAGTTCAAGGCTTACACCACTGGGACATGAGTCCAGTGAGCCTGGCTTGGCCCTTTGGGAGAATACTGTGCAAGCATGGCCAGCCTGTTTTCCTTGGAATGTGTTCCCACAGAAGTTCTGCAGGGAGAGACAAACTCCAACTCACAAAAACTCATCCCTGGGATTGTTTTCCCAAAGCCCCAGTACATGGGAGAGGGAGGGCATGAGATTCTCTCTAAATACCAGTGAGGGCTGCTCAAGAAAGGAGAATTACAGCAACGAGGCCAGGCAGGGTGAGAGGCTGAGGAGCCTCTCCAGGCATAAAAATGCAGAGGGAAATAATAAAAATAGTTCAAAAGCATTGTTAAAGACGCTGTAAACCACATGACACCTTGAACCCTGGTCAGGGAGAGCTGGGGCAGCCCCACACTGCACAGAGGGTCCAAGGACATGGGATCACACAGGACATTGGTAACATTAGTGCCAACAACCTCGTGCTGGGGAAAAGCAACGAGTGACGAGGACCACGACAAAAAGCAGCACTTGTAAAACCTGCTTTGAGTGCTCTCTCCTGCATTGCTCCCCTCGAGGCTGTACCTCAGTCCTGGGGCCCATTTCCTTCCTGGAAAGGGCTGCCCAGCCCTGGCACAGCTGCCAGGCAAGGGTGGAGCACCTGTTCGTGGGGGCATTTAAAATCCATGTGGATGTGGCACTTGGGGACATGGTCAGGGGTGGCCTTGGCAGTGCTGGATCAACAGCTGGACTTGTGGGCTCAGAGGGCTTTTCCAACTTAACCATTCCATGATCCTGTTTCCCTTCTCACTGGTTTGAGCCCACTTCAGTGGGGTGTTCATGCAGCCCGTCCCACCTGAAGCCTCCCCAGCAGGCAGGTGACCACACAAGCACAGCTGTCTTGCACTTGGAACGAAGCAGGGACACAGTGCTGTGATTCCAAAATTCCCATCCCTGGTGATGGGACTCCTGATCCCGGGAGGGGACGACCCAGGACAGCTCCCTTCTCATCCCCCCTGGCCAGGAGAGCAGCAGAAGCTGCAGCTCCATCTGCAGAGACCCACACAAACTAAACTAGTCCCTCGGACTGACTAATGCCATCGTTGGAACAGCTGGATTTATTGACTTTGCAAAATCAATAGCTATTTTTATTAATCATCTTTAGATAGCATGATGCTCCTACTATATCTCTTTCAGTGACTAATACAATAAATTTCCCCTTTTGATGTTCCCTGACATTTGAGCAAATTAAATGGAGCATTAAATATGATCCTCTTTGGGACAAAAGTGGGCAGAATCATTTGTGACTACTTTATTAACTGTTATGAGAACACTGGCAGCCCCTTCCTGAGTGTTGTTCAGCATGCCATATCTATTATTATTTAAATTTTCCAGAGCAGTGCTATATTGCTGTGGATCAAATGGTTTTAGTTTGGCAAAATGGAAATATTTCCATGTTTACTTTTATTTTGAACATGGCACCAGCTGAGGGAGCAGAGCCCATCCTTGCTCTGCATATTACAGGAAATATTCATAGTCTGCTTTGCTCTTAAGATGGACCATACCCCTTAAAAAGTTCACATAAAAGTAACTTTGCTATGAAATAGTTACACTAATATTTTTAAAGGTAGTTGAATAGGAATTATTTTTTAACCTGAGAAAGTGACACCCATTTATCTACTTAGTCAAATGGTGAATTAAATACAGCACCCTGGAAAATGGGATTCAACAGAGTGGGGGCCCTGACCCCAAACCAGATCCCATGAAAGCTCCTGGTGTGTTTCTACTGAACAGTCACATTATTGTCAGTGTACTTTATATCAGCTGCTCCTGGCATTTCTATTTAAATCCCCAAATAACAATACAAAACTTTAAACAATTATCAAATTACAACAGTTGGATACTCCCTTTATTTACAGGGAAGGTTTTCCAGGAAGAAGGATGGGAAGAAGTAAATCATCACTGGTCAGAGCAGGAGAACTGAGATTCAGCTACTGCTGTCGATCAACTGTTTATCAATTCCTGCACAAAACACCCATTCAGCACCTGGACGTGCCCAGATTATGTCTTGATAGGAGATTAATGTTCCACAGCTTTCTCTGCTCCCTCCAAAATTGAAAGTACACTTCCCATCATCTCCCCCAGCAGCACAGGGCCCTTCGGAGCCGCTCACGGCAAACATTGAAGTTTCAGATTAAGAAGATAAGAACCAATTGACATAAAATAAGAACCCTCCTGAATTTTATAAGCAGGCTCGGAATGAACCCAGACGTGAACTCCGATTGGATCTGGAGGATAAAGGGAAATGAGAGGTGACCTCCTCCCCAGGTGCCACCCCTGCAGGAGCAGGGGGTGTTAGCACAGCGCTCAGCCTCAGCTCGTTAGCCCTGAGAAAAAACTAATTAACCCACGAGGAGCGTTGTCTTAATACAACTATGCAATTCTCAACATCCAAGGGGTACAAAATCAGAGTGGGCATCTCTGTAGGCACATTTCTGACCCCAGCAGGCCCAGGGGGGACAGGGCTGGCACAACGTCCCCACCTCTCCCTGCCCTTCAGGTGCCCGATGCCCACCTTGTCCCCCAGCCCAGAGCTCTGAGTGCCACGGCCAGTCCTGCCTTGGGCACCTCCAGGGCTGGGCACTCCAAACCTCCCTGGGCAGCCCCTTCCAGCCCCTGCCCACCCTTTCCAGGCAGGAATTCCTCCTGCTGTCCCCCCTGCCCCTGCCCTGTCCCACCTGAGCCCGTTCCCTCTGCTCCTGTCACCAGCTGCCTACATCACATCACAAACCAATTTTCCTACATATCCCCCACTGATGAAATCTTACTGCAGGGAACAGACATAATAAATGATATTCCAAGTTCTGTTACTTATTGGGAAAAAATACTGAGGGGGAAAAAGTTCCACGTTAATTTCCATTAGATATGCAGATTCCATCATTTTTTAATAAGAACAAAACTTCTCTCCCAAGTATTTCCTTTGTTGTTTTCTTTTATTTTTTCCCTCATAATGAAATTTGAAATGAAATATTTAGATGCCAATATTAATAAATAACACAACAAAAGCTCTACTCTTGCCTGCTGCAGTTTCCTTCCATAGGACAGTGTTTTTCCTACCACCCATTATCCCATGGACCCATCCTCTCCTGTTTTCTTGCTTTGAGGGATGTTAAATTAGCAGAAAAAGGATTTTCCAGCAGAAAAAGGGACAGCCCTTCCTCAGCACCCAAAATATTGGCACCCTGAGCCAAGGGGTTCCAAGGATGTTCTGATTCAGCCCTTGTCCTGGGTGGGGAGAACAACAGCCACATCCTGCACCTTGGAAAGGTAAATATGTTTAGACATCCTCAAGGATTTTTAATTTCTTTGTAATTTCTTGTATTTTAGCACTGGAAAAGGAAAAAAATGTCATGAACGAGAACTCATTCCTGCCTCCTGGAACAGGATGGGGTGAAGGACTCGAGGATCTCCACAATCTCACCAGAGCCACTGAAATTAGCTTTCTGCAATAAGCCAAGTCATGTCACCAGGCTCCTTTTAGACCATCTAAAGATTAAAGGCTCTATTCCTGGAGGGTTCCCGTGGCATTTACTCAGGGATTTTTATCAAGCTTTATGTGATGGGCTACCTAACACACCTCTTCCAACCTTAAGAGCTAACAGGAATTCGGTATCTCTCAACATGGATTTCTTGCTGTACTGTGGAATATTTGGCAAACATCTTGAGACTGTAACCAGGCAAAGGCAGGAGAGAAAATGAAAGAAGGGGAGAAAAGTGGCCAAAGATCCAGAGCAAACATTTAGATTCAAAGGCAAAGTCTATATGAATACAAAGCAAGTACGTGTGTTAAATCCACAGGTTTGTATGTTAAGTGCACAAGTTTAACTGGAGTGGCATAATTTTGCATGCCAGAACAAATCAGTGGGGTGGTTCTGCCCCAGCTCATGTCCAGGCAACCAGAGCCCAGGACCAAAACATCCCAGCAGAGTCACTGCCATGAACACAACCTGCATCCCTGGCGATAGTGAAAGGACAGGATGGGATGTAGACAGGGGAAAGCCAGCAATGTGCCCAGAGAGCTCCAGTGCAATGGAACTCCACATTAATTTAACAGCAAATAAAGATTTAACAAAAAAGTGAATTTGCTTGAAAGTCAAATGCTTTCTGTGGTGTCATTCAGCTCTATACTGAGGACCAGGGCAGTGATAGAAATTCCTCTTCAAGTCTGGGTGATTAAAACCCAAACCAAACCCCAAACCATCTCGTTGCTGTCCACAGAGGGGTTTGGAACTAGATGTTCTTTAAGGTCCCTTCCATCCCAAACCACTGTGTGACTCTATCAATCTCCCTTCCCAAAAAATAAATCACTCATGACCCCTGGCACCCAAGCAACAAAACCCAAACTGTGTCGACTCAACAGCAACCAACAGCATTGGCATTACCCAGAGGAAAAGCCCCTTCCTGGCAGTGTGGCTTCTGTGCAAGAAGCCACCGACCCCGTGTGACACCAGAGAGGCTCTTGCAGGTAAAGACCATGATTTTGTGGGGCTTCTCAGCACAGCTGTGGAACACAGGTGAGGGGAAGCTGGTCTGGGTGACAGTCCCCTTCAAAGAGAGCAACAACCCATCTGAGTCCATGGATAATGATGCCCAAGGCTCTGAAATGAGTGCTGTTGCAAACCCATCAGCAGAGGACCAGGATGTTCACTGTCAGGAGTGGGAAACAGAAGAAATGGCCACACAACTACTAAAAGATGGACAGAGTTTATACCATGAACGTGCCTGGCTCGGGCAGGTGGCTGATGGGGCTGCCTTGGGGTTCACTGGGGGAATTTCCTGTACGAGGGTTGTCCTCTGCACCAGGAAGATTTAAAGTCTCTAAGGCATCCTCCCAAAGCCACACCAGTGTGTGAGTGTCACTGGGACACCACCCCCTGGCACACGAGGGGTCCCTGGGGAGCAAAAGTCACCATGGGGTTTTCACACGGCTCCTCTGTCAGTACAGCAGCAACTGGGGGAGAAGAGGGTTCAATCTTTGCACCACCAGCTGGAGCCCCTCCAAGGTGAGCCAGACACTTGTACATCCCAGGGCAAAAGAGCAGCTGAAAGGGCAGGAGAAGAGCTCTCCCGGAGATATTTGCCACTAGGAACACTGCTCTTCTGGGCTCAGTGGAAATGCTGAAGGCTACAGAAAGCCCTGTGGGTCACCCCAAGCCTTGGCTGCTCCATGGTGCCAGAGCCACCAGGCTGGTGACCTTTTAATTCTGCTGGTCTAAAATGGTGCAATTACTGCAGTCACAAACATCAAGGGGCACAAGCCCTCCCAGCAGAAATGCTCCACCACAGACAACAACATCCCACAATCCCAGAAATCACTGACATGTCAATAATGTGTGACAATCACAAACCCCCACAAAAACTCCACAGCATTTGCCAAAAGGCATCCACCCATTTCAGCACCTTCTGTCACCCATTCAGAACAGGCTGGTTTTACTGGGGGACTCAGAAATAAATGGGCAGGGTAAATAGGCCCTGGCTAAGCTGCTCTGTCTCCAGGAAAAGAAATTCCATAGAGCTTTACCTGAGCTCCTCAGACACGCCCAGGGATCGAAGCAGAGGGGCTGAGCGACATCAGCACAGAGCTGTGCCCCTGTGACTGAGCCCAACCAGCCCAAAGGCTGCAGGGATGGAGCAGCTTCTGCTGGGGGAGAAGCCCTGGCAGAGGAAGCAGCAGCACCACAACCACCAACCAACCACCCAAAGGGCTGGGGAGGGAAAAAATATCAGGGCTAATCAGAGGGAATTCAAGGCAGGTGGTTCTAGTTAGGGTAGAGAGACAGAGGAACCTTCACATGCTCTCCCCACTTGGGATGGGGAAATTCTCTGGGATCATCACAGCTGGAGAAGGACAAAGGAGGAAAAGGCAGCAGAAAGCAATATGATGGGTGCAAAGGGTTATGGGGGAGTTTCTGGCAGTGAAAAAGTGACAGGGAGAGGGGAATGAAGGTATGCAAAAGCATCGGAGAGAGCAGGGGAAGAGCTGGGCCAGATCAAAGAGAACCACCAGCCCTTGGGGACTCGTGTGAGGTTTTATTTAAGTCCTTACTAAAAAGGAAAAAAATCAATTAAATTAACAAAATGGTTTACATTAGAATTCATCAAAAATACCCTTCAAAGAAAAAAAGAAGCTTTAACCAGTGTGATATTTTTCTAACTCTCAGTGCCATATGCAACACATCCTCCTGGCTCTGGGAACACGGTGAGGAACCAGCTCCTTGGCTCTGCTCTGCTCCAGCACAGTGTGGCAAGCACTTAGCCCCCATCCCTAAGGAAAAGCCCCCTCCAGTTCACCTGGACACCCTCTGGAAATAAAAGGGATTATTCTGCAGCCTTCCAGCCCAGTAATGACACCTTCAGACCCAGCTTTTTGGATGTGGCACAGTCCCAGGTTGAAGGCAGCCTCCCCCTCTCCCTCCTGCTTCCTTCCCTCCATCCACACAGACTTAAGGACACCGGTCTGAATAATTTTTGCCACCTCTCCCCACCCTTTATTAATCTCCACAAAGGACATTTCAGCTGTATCTGGCATTCTGTAAAACTCAGATTTATTATTGCAAAGAGGTTTGCACTGGAAAAAACAAACAAACAAAACCTCAGTGTTTCTTATCTCAGAAATTTTCAGCTTCCAAACAGACTTAAATTTAGGGACAGTTTCCCAAATTGTGTGTCCTCACAGGCTCGCAGAATGGTTTGGGCTGGAAGGCATCTGAAAGCACATCCAATTCCAAGTGTGTCCTTGCAGTGCTCTGGATTATGACTGGAGACACGGAGGGAGAGAGAGGAGAAGCCCCACAGTTCCCATCAGTGAGAGCTGTTCCACCGCTGCTTTATTAATGCAAGTGTTAAACGAGACTATATATTACTGACAATTTACATTACCCTGCTTAAACTGTGTGGACAGGTGGACAGGGGAACAGGGAATTAAACCAGGAGAGGCTGTGGTTTAACATGCAATACCGTTTATGTCCATGTATGCCTAAAATAAAGGTCTGGAAGCTAAAAATACTGATGACAGAGTGTTTCCTCCCATTCCAGGTTGGTATTTCATGGCAGAAATGTGAGAAAATAGATTTATTTTTTTTTATTATTGACTTGAAAGAAACTTGCCTATTTAAAAATAGTGAGTGACACAGTCTGTCTAAAGCCAAGATTACCTATCTGGTTTGTGATCACCTTCCTCTCTGTGTGTGAGTGCAGCCTCTCCAGCGTGGTGATCAGGGGACCACCTGAAGTCCAGAGGAGCTGGGACTGAGCCAGGCACATCCCTGTTCCTTGGATTTGGGCTTTGTGACCATAAACCCAACACAGAATCCCTGAGGCTGGCAAAGCCCTCCCAGCCCACAGAGCCCACCCCGTGCCCGATGCCCACCTTGTCCCCCAGCCCAGAGCTCTGAGTGCCACGGCCAGTCCTGCCTTGGGCACCTCCAGGGCTGGGCACTCCAAACCTCCCTGGGCAGCCCCTTCCAGCCCCTGCCCACCCTTTCCAGGCAGGAATTCCTCCTGCTGTCCCCCCTGCCCTGTCCCACCTGAGCCCGTTCCCTCTGCTCCTGTCCCTGCTCCTGGAGCACAGCCCGACCCCCCACCCCCGGCTCCCCCGTCCTGGCAGGGACTTGCAGAGCCAGAAGGTCCCCCCTGAGCCTCCTTTTCTCCAGGCTGAGCCCCCCCAGCTCCCTCAGCCCCTTCCCAGCTCCCTTCCCTGCCACTCTGCAGCCCCTCCGTGTCTCTGCTGTCTGAGGGTCCCAGCACTGCCCCAGCCCTGAAGGGGTCTCTCAGGGGGACAAGCCCTTCCCTTCATCAGACACAAAGAAGAGAAGCATCTTGGATGAAGAGGCTGAGGAACAGCAGAAATATTTTCCCGTGGCCGCATTCCATGATATCCAAACCCACAGACTGATGAAATCATCCACAAGGAAACCTTCTGTGGGATTCACACGGCCCTGGGAAGTGGCAACTGCCTTCAAACACCTCAAATAAATCTTCTTTTATTCTTTCCTTCTCTCCTGACCTGGATCCAGCTGCCACTGCACACGAAAGAAATTGCGAAGGCTTCTCAGTCACTGCTACTCTGGTTCCTTTTGCACCACAGCATTTGTCATTGCCAAAACAGCAGAGTTTAATTAAGTGTTGTGAGCAGCCTAGTGAGAAACACACTTTAAATTAAACCTCTGTACATGCAGCTATTGGTTCTTTACCTCCTGAACAATCAGCGGGGTGTTCGGCATAAATTCCTGCTCTCGAGGGAGAGGCGGCTCCGCGCACCTCCAGCAATCCACAAACGATCCTGCTCTCCCACCACCACATCTTATTAAAGCACATTTAATTATTTCGTAGTTTTAAACACCGGTAGATGAAGGCGATAATTAATGTGCCTCCCACTAAACATTTTATTTACTCTTGATATATTAATGGTATTGCCAAGGAAATATGCTACAGTTTCGGGTTTAACAGAATTACTCGGCAAATTATCCTTTGATGCATCAGGAGCTCGTTGGGATAACGGGATAAATGGCTTTAACAGCCCGGCAGAAACCAGTGGGCACAAGTGCCTCGGCATTTCCATTGCTCAAGATGTTTTTACAATTACAGATTACGGAGGATACTTAAATTAATGATGCAGGAGTGAAGAACAAGATGGGGAGGGGGAGGAAATCCAGACCTTAAAAGGTGTTGACTTGTGGTGTTTCTACAGGGGGGGAAATATTTCAGCTTAACTGGTCTTTTCAGGGGAGAGGATCCCACTGTATAATGATCCTCCTAAAACCAATAATTGTTAGGAGCAGAAGTATTCCAGTGACATTCAGGCATTTTTCTTGCCAACTGCAAGCATGCATTTATCTCCTGGAAATCCAGGCCGGGATTGATACTTCTGGGTATAAACACAGGTGCACGTGCAGTCATGGAAATGTCTTCCTACAAATACTGGGCACACAAAGGTGGGGGAGAGGTAAAACACTTGATCCTGTGGGTGCTATGGAAGGATGTTCAGAAGGTGTCCAGGGGGTGACACCTCTGGGGACACCCCGTCTGTACCTTCCCCTGAGTGGAGCCACACAGGGCAGGGCTGGCCAGGAGTTTTCAGCCCCTTTATGCTGAAACCTGGCCCTTAAAGAAAGTCCTTTTAAGAATGACATCTTAAAGATACCTTTTTTTTTTTTTTAATTATACACAATATTGTAAAAGATATTTTTATCACTCCTTAGGATGCTTCAATTTTTATTTTTTTTTAGTGAAATAAATAAATCAGGGATATTTTATTATAATAATTCATAGACATTTTGAAATTTGAAAAACAAATATTTTGGTGTTTCTGGGCACCCCCAGCACAGGGAGAAGAGATCCAAACGTGAATATCAGTAGTCCAAGCTTGAATATGAACCCTTTGTGCCAGGTTCACACTGGGCAGGACGAGTGTGAGCAGAGACCAGGCTGACAATGCATCGAAACCCTCTGCTCCTTCCACCTTCTGCTCTTGCCCAAGTTGTCTTCCAAAAAGGGACAATTCAGCTAAATTGCCAGGCAGAGCCTTTCCTACTGATTTATTTTTATGTCCAGAGCCCGAGGCTGGGCAGCAAGAGCTGCAGCTTCTCTGTTCAGACAGTGGGTGTTCTTTCAAGTTCTGCCTTGACCTTGCAGACCACCGACACCTTCGCCAGGACTGGCACCACCACCACCATGGGGAGAGGCACCTCTGAGGCCACTCCCCGGGCAGGGGAAGAATTTGCTGTGCTGTTTGTAAAGAGCCAGACACAGTTTCAGGAAATCAGTGACCAAAGGTCCCAGGTGTTAAGGGATAGAAGAAGTAAGAATTCAAGGGCTGAGACTTCACCTTCAGCCCTGGTTTGACATGTACAAAGGCTGTGAAAAGGCTTGACGTGTACAAAGGGTGCTCTCATTGCTGTGTTTTCTCCCAGTTTCAGGTAACAGAACTCTCCCTCATTTCAATCCATGTGTTCTCTCATGCTACAGAAAAATCAGATAGAAAAATAATGAACCAGTTTTATTATTCCTCAAAGGAGGATGATCTTCTTTGGGGTGAAGATCGGCCAGCAGACAATGCCATTGAAGGGAAAACAGAGGGGCTCAGGCAACTTAACAAGGAGCATGTGGTGCAGTGGACAGACTCGGGGGAAGTGATGCAGGGGCAGGAATCCAACCTTGGACCCCAGAAACAAATAAACTGGGTCTGCAGCGCCAGCCAAGCCACCACTCAAGCAAAATGCTATTTTAAAAAGCACTGAAGCATTTTCTAACTTATCCCCAGGGATTTACACTTTAAAAAATAACATAATTCACTGGCTTCCTTCAAATGCTTCGAGCAAATCTCAGCTCTCTGTAAAACACACGGCCAGGAGGAGAACCCTGGTCCTGCTCAGCCACCAGGATGGGCTCCCACCTTCTGCCTCTTGCAGCAGCAAAGGTAACCTCACCTGTATGGTTTTAATATTGTTTGCATGTTTTTAAGGTGAAAGTAGCTTAAGTAAATGGAGAAAAGAAAAGTAATAATTTCATTCTTTCAGCATTTTCATGAAGAGGGGATGATTTATATGTCTGTTGGCCACTTTGTTTAGGCACTTATACCTATATTTCCTCTTATTGTGGCTCTCTCAAGTGTTTGATAGACTAAGATGGAGGCATTAATTGAATTCAAGTGTAGACATCTGAAGTATTTTTATTATTATTTTTAGTTCTCTCACCTTTTATTTCCATTAGCGAAGAAACGCAGTCGCGGTGGGGATTTATGGCTAAAAGACACAAACAGAGCTGGTTGCAGTTATTAAAATAAAACTACTTTACTGGGAAAAAAATAGTTCCCAAACCACTTAAACTGAAAAAAAAACCCCTTAATAGAACAAAACCTCTGTATTTGCCCAGATTTCAGAGCCATGACACACTTCGACGTTTTTGCACTGCATCCTGCAGCGTTGCAGCAGCCAAAACTCCGTTCCTTGGAGCTGTGCTCCTGTTCAGCCACCAACAGGCCAGCAGAAAGGTTTGTCTGTCCTTCCTCATTGGACAGACTCTCTGCCCAGGCTTTAAAAACATTATCCAGGGCACTCTGTGAGGGCAGGAGGGCTCCCAGGGAACCCAAGAGCCCTGGGACTGAGCAGCATCTCTGGGCTACAGCCAGTCCAGCTGCAGAGCTGCTGGAGGGGCAGGAGGGCAGTGAAGCCATCACCCCCCTCACCTTGGGCCTGGAATTGTCCAAATGCTGAATATATTTGGGGCAATGCAGTATTTGGTGTGTCCTTACTACTGAGGCTGAGATAGGAAAGATGGGTGAGAAGTGCTGCTCTTAAACCTCCATAAAATGGGGGTCCTGCCCCAAACAATAACTCCTGGTGCACAGAGTGCTTTGTGTTCTCACCTGGGTGGTCAAGCCTTGCACGGGGCTGCCCAGGGAGGTTTGGAGTGCCCAGCCCTGGAGGTGCCCAAGGCAGGACTGGCCGTGGCACTCAGAGCTCTGGGCTGGGGGACAAGGTGGGCATCGGGCACGGGGTGGGCTCTGTGGGCTGGGGGGGCTTTTCCAGCCTCGGGGATTCTGGGATCAGGGCATTGGGCTCAGGCAATTTTACCTTTCACGTCATTGAATTCCTCCATCAGAGAGGGGGAGGTGAGACATGAAAAGCTTCAACTCCCCCGAGGAGCCAGAGGAGCCCCCCAACCTCCTGCTGCCCCTCACACACAGTGGGGAACAGGGACAGGGAAACTTCATTTTCCCATGCTTGCAAATATAATTCAACTTCTTGAGAGGATAAACATGGCAAGGGAGTGGGAATAAAGGAAAGGTAAGGATGGAAAAAGTGTGTCTGTCCCTGTGCAGGGCACAGCTCTACCCACAGCCTCGTCCAGGGCACGAGACACCACTGGAGAGGACAGTGGGCAGCTCTCTGAAATACAAATGTGTGTCTCCAGCTGCAGATGGACATTCTGTGCAGCTCTGCAGAGCATTCCTCATGTGGTTACCTTTCCCAGCCCGATCTTCCCGAGCAGCATCTCCCTGAGCCGGCCCCAAAGTGGATCCTGACCATCCCACAGGGCTGTGTTCCCTCTGCAAAGCAAACCTCATGCCCACTCCCACCCGGGGCTGGAAGCACAACCTTTCCAGCATTAGCACACCGGCTGCCCCCACCCTGGAAGAACCCAGGATGTGCTGCAGGGATGGGCTCCCCCTGCCAGCGACTCCCACCCTCCAGGGATCACTTGCAAAACAAGCTCCATGCAAACTATTATTACATTGTTGGTGGACCCAAACCCCCAAACCAAACCCCTCTTCTATATTAAGAAAATCAAGCAAATAATTTAAGGGCTTCCTCTAAAACTGTCTTCTCAGCTATTTTAAGAGGTTTGTGCCAGGTTGCTGAGCGGGAGCTGAGATTTGAGTACCATAAGTAAAATGCAGCAATAGAAACTGTGAAAAATTGCTGCATTTCATGCTGCACACTTTGCATCATTAGCCTGAAATGTGAATAGGAGCCAGTAGAAAGGGTTTCATATTAAAATGCATAAACATATGTCGGGTGGGTATAGGAATGAAATCCTCCAGCATAAGTTTAAGGATTGTGCATCATCAGATTAGCAGGGAAAAAGAGATGAGGGGAATACTTTTTGGTCTAATACTGGAGAGCATCCTCTCGCTATTAATTTCAGCTAAAGTATTCCGAGGAAGAAACAGTTCTCTAGAGGGTAATTCTGAGAATCTCAACCAGAAAGCCCCAGTTTGGCTGTTTAAAGGATGGGAATCCATCATATGGCAGGGAAAAGCTCCTGCACCTGTGTGAGGATCTGTTCCTTTGCTGAAAAATGATGCATTCGGCTCCTGTATTTCTGTTATTAACACCAATCATTTCTCTCAGCCTTTCTTTTTCGGTGAGACTAGAATTTAACATAAGTGCTGCCTGGATTTTTCTATTCTTGAGAGTTTTTTAACCTCCCAGGCTGAGCTTTGAACTCCTTTCCTGGGCCAAATAATTGGACAAGATTACTTAAAGCATTTACCAAAAAAAGAATGGGTTGACTGCTTCACTGCTCCTGGAGGGGGATTTCTTTAAAGAGACTTCATCATAAAGAGAAAACAAAAGTGTTTGCAATAGTGAAGCTCAGGCATAACACCTTGTTTGTGAAATCCTTTCCAGGGATGAGCAATGTGGATGAGGTGGTGGCTACCCCAGTCAGCCACGTGGCCATCACTGCCCACCCTCCTCTCCCGAAGCCAGCCTGGATGGGAGGTTGGGGTCCCTTCAGCCACAGCTTCTCCTCTTCTGCTCAGCTCTTTAGAGCTTCCCAAAGCATATTTTGGCAAGTTCTTATTTATTCCCTTTGAGATTTTTTTTCCCAGATTGCTGCTTGACTCAGACTTTTAAATAAAAATGCAAATACTTCGAATCCAGCAATAAAAGTGTCCTGTTGTGGCACAGAAGTATTATTGGTGTCATAAATAAAGCACCAGAATTTGACTGCTGTGAAAAACACCCCAAAATGAAAAAAAGCTGTCTACAGGGGTTTGTGTGAGCAGCTCTTACTTGGAATAACCCTGGAACAGCCCCGAGTTTGCCATGGCACAAACACCACCACTGTGATGCTGCTCTTCAAAATACCCTAAATGGGTGACTGAAAGCCCTGGCACCAAAAATCAGCTTTTCCTCCTTGGGCTTTTCCAAGGGGTCCGATCTTTCTGCCCAACTCCATCCTACAGTCACTCAGGAACACAAACATCATCCTCAAATATGATATTAAAATATCTGGAAATCAGTTTTCAACAGTCAAGTTGGTCCGGTAAGATTTCTGTCCTGTTGTAATGAGAAGCCTCTGAAACCAGAGTCTCACAGACAGAGCAACCCCAAATTTCTCACAGACAGGTGCCACCACAGGTGTCTGAGGGACAGGTGCCACCATGGTGGGTCCCTGCCCTCCCTCTGCTGAGGGCAGGTCTGGACTGGCTGCTTAAACCATGTGAAAGTCAGACATGAACCCCAGCAGCAGTTTCAGCACATGCAACTGCATTACTGCAAAACTGTCCTATCTCCAAATATACGCACCAAAATCAAGAAACATAAAATAAATATTGATTTTTTTATGAGGAAAAAAATTAAAAATCCATTTGTACAAGGTTTGGGTAGGAGCTTGCCCCTCCTTCCCCTACAGCAGAGGGTGGGCAATGGCCATGGACACCTTGGTGGCCCTGCCAGCCCCCTCCCCCCTGTTCTTCACGTGTGCTATCCACAGATGCTCCACCACAACCTGCAGGACCAGCACATGGGGTCAAACTTGCCAGAGGCCAGTGCAAAGCCTTGCCAGGTGAGGTGTGCTGACCAAGGGGGCCGCTGCATCAAACCTTGGCAGCAGTCTTGGCCTTGACCTCCTCCAGCTCCCGAGCGCCTCAAGGCCACGACTGATTCCTCCTGCACGTTCATCTTCCCGGAGTCTGAGCCCCTGCTGAGCGGCTGATTCCGAGTTATTTACTTATCTCATTAATTTGCCAGCAGTATTAATTACTGCTCCTCCAGCCCAGTCCATATTGCCAGCCTGATTATCGTGGCTCCCCTTCAGTTCCCCGCAACGAGTTGTGCCACGGCACTCGGGGAGTCGGGAGCGCTCCCCCTTTGCCGGGGCGCGAGGCAAACCCGAGCTGACACGGGGACGGGGCTCGCTGTGAGACGAGCAGACAGGGCCACCACGATGGGTGGGCACGGCCACAGCCTTTCTGGCAGCTGACAAACCCCGGCGCCACCTCCAGTGGAGCCTCAGAGAGCCCCGCGCAGCCCGGCAGACTTTGGGAGGGTTGGGGTTAACGCGGGAAGCGCGGCCGTTGACGTGAACCTTAAACAAACTTCCAGCAGCATTTTTCTTCTCGCCGACTGACATTTTTCTTTCTGTTTCGTCAGTCATATCTGAGCGATCAGACAGGCTCTACACGTGGTACACCCACCAGGATTATTATCTAGACCAAAGGCCCAGAGCTCATTGTAGCAGGCATGTAATTCTTTACAATGTATGCCACGTTAACTGTGTTGGGTTATCTATTCAACAGCTGACTGAGCTGGGCTCTCAAGCTCTTCTCAACAACCATGTAAGAAGCGATGACAATTGTACTACTTCATAACGGCTGCATGCAACTCTGACACACACTTCACAGCAACCAGTCATCTATATAAACCAATTTCAAGAGCAAAATTGCATGGTGCCTCCACTCTGTTATAAACACAATGATATCCACTCAGAGCTGATAAATGCACTGCATTTCTCCAGAGCTTTAAAGAACAACGTCCCCGTGCCTGAGAGCTCCCTGAGGCTGATTGGGGCTCTTCCTACCCGGGCTGGTGGTGGCAGAGGCACAAGGAGCCGGGCACGGGCACTGGGGAGGTGACACCGACCCCGCCACGAGGCCGTTCCCCCTTCCCAGGCTGTGCCTGATGAGCTGTGAGAGAAAACAAGGTTAGACATAATTAAGGTTTTAAATACTTATCGACTCCTTAGCAATTTTCAAATTAATTACTGTATCTTTTCGCAGGATTAGGTGCAATGTAATCCTTGTTACGGAATAAAATATCTATAGCAACCACGAAGTCCTTGAAAAAATACTTCAACACCAACCACTCTAACAAAGGGGCAGATTAAAGACTGTCAAACAAATTAGAAACATTTTTCCTGGCTATTAGAGCTCGGGAAAGGCAGTGTGTAGGCAGCACACAGCGATGCAGTGCTGGCTGCAGACGTGCTGGCAAGGGGTGAGGCTCTGGGTTTGGGAATACTGCAACTCCCCAGCACCCTGAGCTGGCAAATGGTATTTGTTAAGTGCAGGCAACGAGGCAGCCTTGTAGCTTTTGCCTCATGCCCCGCGTGTGGAACACCCCACAGTATCACAGAGCAAAGGAAAGATGAAATATAGCTATAGGGACCCTGATTTAATGAACCCTGTAATTGAATACCAAAGCAAATAGACATCCTGAGAAAACACAACAATGATTATTCTTTTTTTTTTTTAATTCAGATAAAGAATAGGATCAATCTCTGTTTGTTTGCATTGTTCAATAGTACTACAGGAGAATTAAAAAAGTGATCTACAATAATCCAAAAGTAATAGCATGTTTCTGTGTATTGCATAATAATTTAAAGGTAAAAATGAACAAAAAACCCCCATGTATACACTGCTATCACAGTGCTATTTTTTTCAGCCATGACCACTGAAAACACAACCAGCTGTGTCCATACAGAATACTTGGTGCTGCCTCAACAGGAGGTTTGAGATGAGTCATGGCCGAGGTTGTCCCTCAGTGCTGGGATGGCCTGGGACAACTTCCAAGGGGCAAACTGTTGCCCACAGTGGGTGGGAAGTGGTGGCACGGTGGGGAAACAGGCCCAGAGGATCCATGTAGGTGAAGGGACAGGGCTGTGCAAAGATGACAGGGATGGGCTGGAATAAGCCATGGGGAGTCCACAAGGTCCAGCACATCCCCGGGGAGACCCAAAATTCACTGGGACTAGACCTTGAGCAACCAACCAGCCCCAAGCTCCTCAGGCTGGCTGAGCTCTGAGCAGGGGGCTTGGCCAGAGCCCCTCAGCCCCCTGACACCCCAGTGGACCCCAAACCCTGACCCCCAGTCCCTCTCAGCCTCTCTCCCCAGGAACAAAGCTCAAGATATGAAGCATAAGGTTGATTTTGACCCTATTTTGAGTCCCTGAGGGAGCAGGACAGTGACACATCAGACCGTGAGCACAGGCTGAAGGCTGAGGTGGCTGCACAGAAGCTCACTCTGCTCTCCTTGTTCCTCGTGCTCTTCCCCCAGTTCTGGCTCTCACAAACATTTGTTATCTTTTCTCTGCTTTCTAAGAAAATAAACCCTTAAAAATACACTTTTCCACACTGCTTGAAAAATGAAGTTTTGTACAAGAGTTGCACTGTCCTCCCTGACAGTTCCCAGCTTTGACTCGTCCTTCCACAGCAGAACTTATTCTTAAAGGAATTGCTAAATGATCCTCATGGAAAGGCTTCCTAATCCCAAGCCATTGGTGCAGCTGTGGTTGAGAATGGGGGACAAAACGAGGCACAGGCTCAGAATTAACTTGGCTTCATAGATTGGTCTACAATCATCATTTTACTGTAATTTAACCTTTCCTAGTTAATTTATCCCAGTTCATCTTGGCAGCCTGTACCTGCCACTGTGATCATCTTCCATCAAGGCTCTGGGCGTGGAAGGGGCTGCTCTCTGTCGTCTCAGTAACCAACACACCTAATTAAAGTCCTTAAAAACCTTTAATGTGACAAGACAAGACAGGACTGGGAAAGAAAACTACGAGAGAATCTTTCAATTACTTTAATCACACCGACTTTGAAATCCCCACCAAAACGCGGCGTGGGCTTTAACTTTGTGCAGTTTCCCTTTCTCGCTCCCGGTGTCCTGTCCCAGCACAGCGAGCACGGCTCCTCCGATGGGAAGGGAGAGGGAAAGTAAACATAGAAAGTGCTTGGAATAAATGATTAAATTGTCCTCCAGGCGCATTTTGCATATGAATATCGAAGTTGTGATTAATAGGTTATCTAACACATTAACAAAGGCTTCAGCAAACACCGGCCAGCGTTGCAGTATTTGCCAGCCCTTTCTGGTTTAAATAGAGCTGGAGCAGAGTGTTTGCTGGAGTCCCAAATTCTGGCCAACAAGGCCATCAAAGCCTGGGAGATTGAGGCTTTTTCACCCAGGAGGCTTTCTGCTCATTGTGAACCTAAATGCCCCCACTAGGCTCGCGATTGAGAGTGATTTACAAAAAAAAAACAACCAAAAAAACCAAACCAAAAACACCAACAAAATGGATGCAGGAAACAATATCCCGTGCCAGTGAGGAATGGGAATTGCTCCGAGCAGGGAAACAATGGTGCTGAGACAAAGGGGACATCTGGAGCTCGGCCCCCGCTCCCGTCTGCCGAGGAGGGAGGGGAATTGTGCTCAAACCGAGAGCCCTTTGCCTTTTAATTGCTAGATTTGTGAATGACTTGTACACCCTGAGAGCAGAGAGAAGCCCCAGCCTGCAGCTGCTCCTGGGAGCCAGACAGTGAGCTCCAAGCGCGGGGCACTGTCCCTGCCCATCCCTCCCTGCCCGTCCCACCCTGTCTGTCCCTCCCTGCCCATCACCCCCTGCCCACCCCTCCCTGCCCATTTGTCCCACCTCCGGGGGCCCCTGGCTCAGCTCGGGGCTCATCTCTCCTCCGAGCCCCGTGTGAGGGCAGAGCTCCCTGTCCCCTTCCCTGCCTGGCAGCAGACAGTGCAAGGGAAAGCTCAGCAGAGCCTTTCCCCACCAGCCACCAAAGTGCCACCGAGAAAACGAAGAGATAAACGTGCTTTTGGCCACCAAAAAAAAATATTAAAAAAATCCTGCAACAACAAATAATTCATATCCATCCCATTTCTTCTTACTCACAGATTTTTAATCCTCTCTTAAGCACTTTTAAAGTGCCCAATTTTGGTCTCATTTGAATTTAAATCAGCTTGTAGGGAGAACTTGGAGAACTCTTTTTTTTAAGCAAGCTTGTTTGGCAGGTACATTTTCCCAAGATCACCCAGCTTTAATTTTAAATTTCAAAAGCCTTGTGTTTAATCCCTTGAGCTGGCCTGGTACCTTGCACCATCTGTTCTGGGGTTTTGTTAGAACGGAGAGCACCTGCAGAGTTTTGCAACATTTCAAGCTGTCTGTGGACAAAAATCAAAATAATTATGATTTTCATAAAGTGACGCCGCAGCCCCACCTAACAGCCATTTCCCACACCAAGTCTCTGCAGTGGGGACACTTCTCACGCACGAGGGGGTTTGTTCTTTTTGCCACCAGATGATCAGTGGGAAGCCAGAAGGACCATGACCACCAGGCAACATCCCACCACACCACGATGCTCTGGGCTGGAGCAGCTCTGTCCATGCTACCACAGGTGGGACTCTCACAGAAGAAGAAAATGGCCTTTTCCAGCAGTCAAAGTGCTCAGAGAAGTAGTGACAAGGACATACCTGTCCATGCCTGTCTGCTCCACAAGGGCAATATTTCCTGTTCCAAAGGCATACCCACCACTTGGGTGGGTAGAAAAGATTTTCTGCCACATTGGGCAAACAAAAGCTCTATTAGAAAGATGCTGTTTGTTTAGACTTCATTACCCAGAGCTCTTTATTACCAATAAATCCCTCCTCAGGGCATGCTGGATAATTCGTGCAGTATGGGTATCTCCACATTAGGATGGTGAGCACCCAACCCAACCTGTCCCCAGCCCATCTCCTGGTGGATCTGCAGCACTTGCACAGTCCTCGGTCTGGACAACACCTTGGGAAGGTGGAAGGTGTGCTAAAATTGCTGCTGGAAGGATGTTGCTGCAAGTCCATGTTTGCGGCGAGGTGTGAGCTCTTCATCCTCATCTTCATCTCCCTTCTGAAGGGGAGAATCTCAGCCTAAACTGGGAGTCATTTGTTGTTTGGTCTCTGCTAAGCAATAGTAGTTAAATAGGCAGAAGTGTTTCCATAGAATCATGGAATATCCTGAGTTGAAAGGGGCCCACCAGAGCCAGACATGGGCTTCTCTTCTTGCACAACCACCTGACCAAAACCACACCTTTCAAAGAGCAATCCCTGCACTCACATCTGGAGGCTTCTCTCCTCTTGCAAGTGTGTCTGTTCAGGGGGACCGAGGCAGGAGCAGGAGGAAAGGCTGGTTCCTGCTGAAAAGTGTCACCTCTTGCCCTGATCCAGCATGGCTTGGGCATCTCCACCTTTTCATTGCCAATAAAATAAATTATTTTTAAAAAGATCATAAATACTCCTGACGCTTCTGAAGACTCAGCCCAACTTCCCCCGAGCTGTGAAGCAGCAGTGACTCACCCCACGCAGTTTGTGGTTCCCTGGGGAGAGATGGGCTCTGTCTCCATGGAGGAGCTGAGTTTTCCACTGCAGGAAACAGCCCCTCCCAGCCAATTCTCCCTTCGCAAATCCTCCACTGAAGATCCCGAGCCCCAGAGCTGTGCCAGCACCAGGAATAGTTGCTTAAGGCAGACGATGCGGGGATGGGACTGAAACCTAATTAACCAGAGTTGATGCTTGGCCAGGCTGGTATTCCCAGGAATGCAGAGCTCCCTCTGGGGCTTCCAGCTGGGCAAGGGCACGAGGGGAAGACACTTGGTTTCACCGTGTCCCAGCCAGGAGCTGAGGTTGTCCCATGGATCTGGGATCCCCACGACTGTGCTGCTGCCCATGGAACGCTGAGCTGGATGTGAGAGGGAGCACTGCAGAGCAAACCCTACAAGGACAGCACTGCATTGCAAACCCTACAAGGACAGCACTGCATTGCAAACCCTACAAGGACAGCACTGCATTGCAAACCCTACAAGGACAGCACTGCAGGGCAAACCCTACAAGGACAGCACTGCAGGGCAAACCCTACAAGGACAGCACTGCAGAGCAAACCCTACAAGGACAGCAGTGCAGGGCAAACCCTACAAGGACAGCACTGCATTGCAAACCCTACAAGGACAGCACTGCATTGCAAACCCTACAAGGACAGCACTGCATTGCAAACCCTACAAGGACAGCAGTGCAGGGCAAACCCTACAAGGACAGCACTGCACTGCTCATTAAAGCAAAGAGGTCACAATGCAAAACCCTCTCCAACATCTTGACAGGAGGGGGGAGTTGGGAGGGTCAGGTTTGGCTCCAGGGAACAAGGGACAGGACAAGATGTGCATTAGGGGGTGTTCAGGTGGGACAGCAGGGGGAATTCCTGCCTGGAAAGGGTGGGCAGGGGCTGGCAGGGGCTGCCCAGGGAGGTTTGGAGTGCCCAGCCCTGGAGGTGCCCAAGGCAGGACTGGCCGTGGCACTCAGAGCTCTGGGCTGGGGGACAAGGTGGGCATCGGGCACGGGGTGGGCTCTGTGGGCTGGGAGGGCTTTTCCAGCCTCAGGGATCCCGGGATTCTGTGACAACACCAGGAGATGCTGCAGCTGAGGCAGCAGAGAGAAGGTGGGTGAGGACTCCTGGGTCAGGCTGTGCCAGGACTGAATGCTGTGGGGGCATCTCTTGCCACCTGGGGTTGGCAGACAGACACTGAGAGGACCAATCATCGAGGAGTTCCACGGTGAGAGGGACACGGAAAGGCTCCAGCACCACGATGTGTTGGGATGATGCTTCCCCAGGAGCCAGCAGAGATGACACCCCAGCTCCTCCTCGTCCTCCTCCACGTCCCTTCCCCACCAGCTGATGCAAAGGTTTGTGGGGATCACAGGAGCTCTCAAAATCACACTGATTTTCCAGGAAACAAGTCACTATCCTAGAAGTGACCCTGTAAATAGTTCTCAGTGAACACACCTGAACAAAAATCTGTTAGTACTTGTCAGCTTCTAAATCCTGGTGAAAATTGAAATTAAACAAAGTCCAAATCTTTTGCTCAAGAAAACGGAAATATTTAAAATCTGATAAGAATTGTGTGCTACAGAGTCAAACTTCACCTTCCATCTTTATAGCCTCAGAAAAGAAACTTAGAGTTTCTTTATTTCATTTATTTTTATTTTATATATTTCCTAGGTATTCTTTCTTTCCTTATTCCACTTTTATCCCTTAATTCCCTCCTCTTTGAATATAAGGAAGAAATTACAAAGCTTTAAAGACCAAAATCTGTAAATGAATGCTTTTTTTTCCTAGTTAACTCCCTAAGATTATGGTGCACAAAATTGGAACTACAATATTATTTAAATCAATTGCCAAACATTTAAAAATAGAAATATCTTAAAAAGAACAAGGAATATAATTTCTATATTTTCATGAAAGGGACTGTATGTTTATTATCCCTCTTGCAATTTGGTGATTTTTCTGGTCACACCAGTGAATGTGAGGAAATATAAGCAAATAGGATTAAGATATCAAATGTTGGGGATGTTTTATGCATTTTATCTGCCTTACACTGGGCCAGTGAGGACGAGGGGCTAATGGAAACCAGGGACCCCAAATTCATAACAGCCTCTTCAAAGGGAAATTCTTCTGCTACATGGATCTTATTTGTGTGGGAAAACCCAATTACTGCAGGGTTCTTGTACCTCCCTATTTTCTTTTATGATGCTTTTTGCTCTAAGTGCTTATTATGATTCGATAACCCAGTTACAAATAAAGTGTGACCCTCCACTCTTATCTCCCAATTCCCAGCTTTCCAATTTGTTGCAGTGAGTTCAGAACTTGACTCCTTATTAATTACTACCATGAGGTCCTGGGGGGGTTGCAGGGCTGCAGCAGCATCTCTGCTCCTGTGAGGTATCGTGGAAGACCTCTGCAATCCAAATCTCTGCAGAGGCAGCTGGCCAACAAAATATAAACCAACAAAACAAAACCAAACCAAAACCCACCAAAAAAACCACTAGGACACCACAACAAAAACCCCAAACCAAGCAATTAACCAGAAAAAAAAAATCAAACCCAACAACAAAAACAACCGAAATAAACTAAAATCCAACAACAAAACAAAACAAACCCACTATCACTACCTCAAAACAAACAAACAAAAAACTCCAAACCAGAAACAAATGAGAAAAAAGAACCCAAAATCAACAAAACAAAAGTAGACCAAACCAAAACCCAACAAAAAACCCAACCAACCAACCAACCAAACAAAAAAAACAAATCAGAAAACTCCACAAAGTTAAGAAAAAATAAAATAATATTTTGGACATATATCTTGAATAGATTTGAACAACAAATCAAAGATCAACAGACCTCCTCTGCATCACCAGACATTTAATTTCCAACTCCTTCCAAGACTCAGTAGTTTGGGGTTTATTCCTTTCACATTCTGCCTCTTCCACCACATCCTCTGAGGATGCTGCTCAGCACCCACAGGGACCTTCTGCCCACGATTTCTGACGCTGGAAAACCTTCCACCTTCCCAGAGAACAACACGTAAGTTCCCATCCCTGCAGTTTTTCCAGGTACAGAGCCCACACACGGAGTAAAACAGAGAATAAACCAATGCCTGAGCCCCTCTCCTTGTCGTTTCCAGCCAGCTGCCCCTGCCTGTGCCAGAGAGATGGGGAAAATGGGTGTCTCCATCACACACTGCGTGATGAAGTTACTCCGACTTTCCCAAAGTCCATTTTCATATATCAGCTTTGCTGCAGTAATTGCAGAGCCTTGAAAAATTCTGCTCCTGTAGGGAAACATCCTGCCTCCCTCACAGCACCCACGGGAATCACCAAATACGTGGCTTCTGGAAACCATCACCAAGAATGAGACATTTTTTCCCATACTGGTGCCCCCAGAGCTCCCCCAGATCCATCCTGGAGGGGCACTGGTCCAGGGGCAAGTGTGGGATGAGGAAACTGAGATGGAGAAGCAGCTCCAGAGCTCTGAGCTCTTTGTGTGCTCACTGCATCCCCAGGCTTCTCCATCCTGTCAGCCAGGGGACGGCTCTGCCTGGCCCAGCGTGGATCACTCGGGATCTCAGGTACAATATTGGCCCCACTGAAGTGAAGGAGCCCATCCTCCTCCAAGGGCATCTGCATCCTGGGCATTTGTCCCTGCATTGACAGGAAGAGCTTCTGGAGGTCTTTGTCCTGATCAGGAATCTGCTGGAAATGTCCCAGGATATCCCTTGGAACAGGCACGTGGCTCCAGGACAGACCCTATGGGATAACGGGGCAAGGAAGGAGAGAACCACAATTTCTGAAGGAATTAGACATTTACTTAAACTTATTTAACAAAAACATTATTGGAGCAATGTAAAAATTGCTTAAAGCCCTCTAATTACAGAGCCTTGGCAGAGGAATCAATATGATCATTCCTGTCATCCATTAATTATGAGCCACATTTCTACAGTCAAGTGAGAGACGATAAATACTCAACTACTGTCTCATATGACTTACCGAGCCCCAGTTCCAAAGTTAAACAAATAAAATCTGATTTGTAAAGTACATTATTAAATATTTTATCCATTAACTGCTGCTAAAATAATTCAACTCTCCAATTGGAGCCATTTTTATTTGGACTGTTTCCAGTGCACTCGAGGAATAACACTCGGCATCAATTACTGACCAATTCTCATCCTGAACTTACAGTGTGCTTTTGTGGTGTTTAAAACACACCTCCCTGTGCTCTGGGTGACAGATGAAAGATCCAGGCTGGGTGAAGGTGGCTGTTCTATTTTGGGGATTTCTTTATATTTTAATTAATGTCATCAACAAGAATATATTGATTTGCTAAGCTGGTTTTTAATGAATTATCATACCTGAAGCCTCTGCCTTTTTAGAAGTCTTTGATGCCATGTGCAGGGAGGCTTTGCCTTGAAAGGAAAGAAAAAAAAAAAAAAGAATAAAATATGAAAAGAAAACAGAAAGAAAAATGAATGTTTCAATCAGTTCTAATGCTCCCAAAACCCACAGTACTTAATTTCTTGAATCTCCTGTTAGTGAATGAACAAAGGTAAAAATAACAGGCTAGTTATAAACTAGTACTATGATGACATTGTGAATTATTTAAAAAGGGCATATTCAGTGTGACCATAGAGCCATCAATCATAATAGACATTGATGAGAAAAAGAGGTTTCAGTCACTTCCTATCTGCCAGGAGAACAATTCTATCTCGCAGGTAGCTCTGAAGTGCCGCTGACCCGATGTCACTCGCATTGTTGCTCTACCCTTTGAACGGGGAGAGCAGATTCTCTCAATATTAGAATCGAATGAGTAAATAAATCCCCAGTTCAGCTCTGCACTCCTTCCGAGTGCACACTTCAATTTGTCTAACAATGGGCAGGACACAGAGGCAGGAATCTCTTAAAGCAGGGATGAATTTTTTATGGCTGCTCCAGTCCAGCTGCAAAGAATGGGGTTTTAAAAGGGAGCAGCGCTGCTTTTAGTGGGAGCCCCCAGAGAAAAGGGCTTGGGGAAGGGTTTTGTGTGGAATTCAACCCTTCCCGAGTGTGTCCCTCCGGCTCTGCCTTCCTCTTGGAGCTGCTGCCGAACTGCCCCATCGCGGGGCCCACTGGGATCCCTAGAGGGAATGAAAACACCCCACTCACCTCCTGGCACTCCCAAACACCTGAGTTCTATAAACAGCCAGGGAGAAACCTGGTTGAACCAACCCAAATCCCAAACCTGGTTCAGTCAACCCAAATCCAAAACCTGGCTCAATCAACCCAAATCCAAAACCTGGCTCAATCAACCCAAATGCTCTGGTGGTTTTAAAAGGGAGCAAACATTGCAGCTGAAATTGTGACTGCAGAGTAAGAATGGAGAGAAAAAAAAAATCACTCCAACTTTTAATTTGTGCTGGATTAATCTGGGAGAGAGTCTTTCACCTGATGCCCCACATAATTATATCCGAAACTTTCCCTCTGATCACATGTTCCATCGTTGTTGGTTACTCTAATTAGCTCTCAGATTCCTGCAGCTGTAAAGACAGAATAAATTGTGCAGAACTCCAGCTTTGCACAACAAACACTCCTCCCAGAATCCCAGGGATGCTTCCCATGGCATCCCACAGAGGCTTCCCTCCACTGCAGACCCCAGGAGCTGCTTTGCCAAATTCTTCCAGTTCCCATCTCTGGGCACTGGCACTGAGGATGCAGGGATGGTACAGGACAACGCAGGACACAGGAATGTGGGGAAGAGGGGATGCGTGGATGTAAGGATACAGGGATGCAGGGATGAGGGGATGAAGGCATGTAGGGATACATGTACGCGGGGCTGCCTCCCTGCCTCCCCCAGCCCTCAGAGCCTGAGCACTATCCTTGTACTTCAGCCACTCCTCACCCCACTCCAACAGCTCATCCAGGGAATCCATTCATCTCCGTGTAACCTGCTCCAAACCTGTGCATTGCCACTTAATTGTTACTAACAGGTAAATCAAAGGTAAAAGAGAACTAATTAATTTTCCAGCTCAGTTTTATTTTACTGTTACTGTTTTGAGAAAATAGAACTAAACCCCATTAGTGTTAAGGTAAGACCATGAAACAACATAATATAATGCAAGAAAGACATTTAATAGCGTAGAGGAATGTTAAATTACTAATTAACTCCAAGTTACTGTATAAAAAAGCAGAGTAATTTACAGGATTATTGCAATATGCAGCTTAGATTGCCACAAGGGTCAGCTGGGGAGCATTTCCTGCTATTTCTTTCAGTGGGGTGGTTATTGTAAAATTCCTCTCACATTAAAATCTCCTGTCCTTACCCACAGTTCAGTGCTGCTAATTAGCAGCCGCGGAGCTTTCCCGAGCAGTCATTTTTTCCTGTGCTGAGCTGCCAACTGTTCCCAACTGCTCGAGCTGCTCCACGCGGAGTGTCCGGCTGCCCCCCTGCCCCGGGGCGAGGGCAGCACCCCTGGCATTGTCTGCCCTGCGCTCTGGCTGAGCGGGGCAGCTCAGCAGAGCCCTTCTGGAGCCTCCGGCTGAGCCACAGAACTTGGAAAGGTCTATTTTCCCCCTCTTTTTCTTCCCCTAAACACTCCCTGTGCTGCTCAAACCCCGACACTGGAAGCTCTCCGATCTGTGGGTTTTTTCTGTTCAAAAGCGAGTGTTTCCACATTCTATTTAAACAAGAAAGACAGAAAAGGCATCTTTTAGTTTTTACCTAAATATATAAGAAGAATGCCATAACTTTGATTAATAATTGATTAAATGATCCATCCACACATCAAAGGCAGGAAGAAGAGCTGTTCCACAGAAAGGCTTGACTATCAAATAGCACTTTGTTGTCTTAAACACTGCTCAGATCTGCAGCATTACATAGCTCGTTGCACATTAATGTTTGAGATTACAAATAGCACTGTTTCTTAAAGAGTTTATTATTATTATTATTGTTATTCTAAAAGGGAAATGGAATTCAGCTTTTTTTTTTTTTTTCTAATTAAACACCAGCAGTTTGAAACCAGCGGAATTTGGCCGATAACCATAAAGCTTCCTCTTTTCCTCTCCCTTTTGTTGGCTTTATGACTAATTTATGTTTAACCTTCTTGAGAGAATCCATGGTCACAAGACACTTTCTGAAAAAATTCAAAGCAACTTTTGCTGTGTCCAATAGAAGGGCAAAAGGTCTTAGGAGCTGGGAAATGCTCGGAATTGAAAGAGGCGTCACGATCTTCTTCACCTCCTCTTCACAGCAGTAAGAGCAATCAGGAAACAACTACTAATTGCTTCATCAAAATTAAGCTTCTCCAGCTTCATACCAATTATTTCAGCATCACTGTTCAGAGTCTCGTGTGCTTACCATCCACATGGAGGAAAAATAAATCAGGGATCAGAGCTGCAATGCACTTCCCAGGATCGCCTGATGAAAAGCAGGAGTTGGATTTCAGGGTTCACTCTTCCATCTGCTGGAATTCCCTCTTTAAACTTCCAAAGTTGGTTGAAACATAAAGCACCTGAATATACTTGCCCTTCATTTACACATGAGAAAGGATTGTAAAATTTACTCATGACAAGAGTGCAAAATTCATTGTGCTGACAAGAATAAATCCATTCAGTCGATGATCAAAACAGTAGCCCAAGGGTAGCAAAGAACAAGTGTCAACCACATTTGCTCTGAAGTGCCACAAAAATCCCCCCTGGGAATTCCAATCATGATGTCCCATATCTATATTTATATAAGGGGTTTTTTTTACAAAAGGAGGGAATATAAAGGGGAAAAGAACTTTGTATTGAAGATGAAGAACTTTTAAACTGGTTTAGTTTTTCCTTCACAATATGAGGGTGGAGTATTTAAAAATTAATGATAAAAGTATTTATAATGAAGTGCATTAGTCAGGTGGTCAAAGATACCTTTTTTTCAGCATGATGAGCAGGAATCTGCATCTGATACCTATTAGTGGATACATGCACACATATACACATTATACGTGTGTATATAAATACATATACACACACAGATACACATAAATATTATATTATATATATACATATAGTGTATCTTTGCTGCAGTTGAAATTATAAGCCTTGAATACCATTTCTTTTTGGTACTGAAATGTTCTTAGTGCCCCATAAGAGCTGACAAACACCTTTGTGTGATCAGGACAGAGCTCCAGATAAAGGGCTGCAGCATTTATTTCCCTCCCGAGCCTGGCCAGCGACTCCTGACTCCACAGAGCACTTCAATACGTGTCACACGGAGCAGATGCTGAAACACGTTTCTGTCTGCCAAAAATAGAGGCAAAACCCCCAGTGATTGCTGGAGCCAGGGCAAGTTCAAGCCCACATTTGCGCTTGCTTGGTTTTGGGGGGTTTCTCATACTTTATTGTGCTCTCAGTGTTTTCCTCAACTCTCCAACTCTCTCCACTAATTATTACAGTATAATTTTTTTCTCATTCCTTTATATCTTGGCAGAGAACATAGTGATGGGAGCACACCACAGAAAAAAATCAGCTCTATTTTTAATATAAGCCTTATATTTATGTGTCATTGAGGAAGTCAAAATGCATGTGGGCAGAGGAGGCGACCCTTCTCTGGGACATTCCAAAAATTCCGGGGTGCAGCTGATAATCCTTGATTATTTTTCCCAAAATGAGGTTTTTTCCCTCCTCTCTCGCTCGCAGAGGCAGCCAATGACAAGCCTATTTCCACAGTGCAAGGAGTCCCAGTGCTGTGAAGGATGGAACCCAGCCCACGGTGCAGACACTGTGTGCGCTCCTGGAGGGAGAGGGCACACACCCTGCACCAGCCTCACACGGAGGCTGCAAAGCAAGGCACCAAAATAAATAGTCCCGTGGGAGAAAATAAAATATTTAGCACCTATTTTTCATGGCTAGGCAGTACAATAGGTCACAGTTCTCTACTTTTCCCCCACTTAAAAATAAACCCAGTTTAAAAGACACCGAATTGCTGAATTTCTAGAATTCAGCAGAGCTTTATTTGTTCGTTTTATGAACTGGGATCATCCTGAAGTGTCTTTTAAGTGCAGTCAGCATGGTGGAGCCAGAAAACATAGATAACTGTATTAAACGAGCTTTTAGACTATTTTCTCCCCCTTTTAATCCCCACCTACATTTCACGATGTGAAACGCTGAATTTGCCCGGGTTTCTGCCCATCCAGCCGGGTCCATCCCTCCATCCTGGAGGGGTGCCGGCCCCGCTGGCAGCTGGCAGTGCCCCGCGGGCTCCGGGGCGGCAGGAGCGGCCCATCCCGGCCCTTTCCCTGCCACCAGGCACGGCAGGACTCAGCCCCGGGGCTGTGCTCCCACCGAGCATCCTCAGCCGCGGCCGCCCGTCCCGCTGTGCCCGCGCCGGGGTGGGATGCGCGGGACGCACCCGGGGCCGGGACCGGCCCTAATCGAAGTGGCAGAGCCGTCACCGTCCATCTGCAGCATCCCCTCCCAAAATACTCCCGCTGACAGCTCCCCCTGATGCTGCACGGATAGCCCTCAATGCCATCGGGCCGTTCCAGCCCGAACATGCCGTAACAGCCCCGGGAAAGCCCCTCGGGCCGGGGCACGTCTGTGCCCCCGCACAGTCACATTTCCCACGTGGAAAGGGCACCGACACCCAGCCGGGCTTGCCGGGCGCTCGGCGAGGGCAGCGCTCTCACCTGGAGCATCCCCCGCGCCGCTCACATCCCCGGCACGGACCGGGACCAGGGACAAGGACCAGGATCACGGACCGGGACCAGGAACCAAAACCGGGACCAGGAACCAGGACCAGGATCAGGAACTAGGGACCAGGGACTAGGGACCAAGGACCAGGATCAGGGACCACGGAACAGGGAACAGGGACCAAGGACTAGGATCAGGGACCAGGATCAGGGACTAGGATCAGGGACCAGGGACCAGGACCAGGGACCCAGGGACCAGGGACCCAGGGACTAGGGACCAGGGACCACACACCAAGGAACAGGGAACAGGATCAGGAACCAGGGACCGGGGACCAAGATCAGGGATGAGGGACCAGGACCAGGATCAGGAACCAGAGACCAGGGACTAGGGACCAAGGACCAGGACCAGGGACCAAGGGCTAGGACCAGGGACCAGGATCAGGGAACAGGGACCAGGACCATGGACCAGGGACCAGGGAATAGGGACCAAGGACCAGGACCAAGGACCAAGGACTAGGACCAGAGACCAGGATCAAGGACCAGTGACCGGGATCAGGGACCACGGAACAGGGACTACGGACCAGAGAGCGCAGCCCTGGGCACGGCAGGAATGCCGCCCTCGCCCGGCAGGGGTTGCTGGAAGGATTATGTAGTTAAGGGTGATTAACCAGCGCCTACCAGGATTGAACAGGGCAGGAATTACCTGCAGGAAGGAAAAGCCGGCAAAGGGGGAATGCTGGAGCACATGCAGCTGGCCAGGGAGGAGCAGAAGCAGTTTCCAAGACAGAGGCCTCAGTGATAACGATGAAATGAAAACAACCTGGGCTAACAGTGAACTGAGAGGAGAGCCTGCTAATATTCCACAGAATGATACATGTGAACAGCTCTATTAATAAAGTTAAAATTGCGATAGATAAGAACTATGTGAATTCACTAATTTTACAAAATATATCTTAGTTAATATTTAGCTATAGTTGTGTGTTGTTAGACAGTTTTGATGGAGTGTATTAGTTTTAGAAATATGCATAATTGTGTATTAAGACAGTTCTTTCTTGTACTTCTTCATATCCCTACGCAGTAGAATATAAAGATACAATAATGTAATTATTAGTAGCTTTTTTCTGCCATTCCTGAATAGCATTGCAACTCACCAACAAAGAGGACTTAGAAAGAAAACTTTCATTTTTGTTTTTGATGCAGTCAGGGTGTCTTATTTAACAGCCAAGGGCTATGAGGCTCTACAAGGGCCACTAAGAACTGCATCTGTGCAAAACAGATGTTGTGACAAAGGAAGGACTGAGGACAGTGCTGGGGCAGCAGCTGGAAGTGCATTTCTAGCAATGGAAAAATACTCTTGCAGAAAACTTTCTACTAAAATTCTGCATTCAAACACCAAGAATTTCAGAGCATTGATTTTTCTATTTTGTTCACTGAGTTTCACTTTGTTTTGTCATTCCATGAATGTGAAGGTTTATTTTCAGGGAACACACTTCCAGAGCAGCTGGACAGTCCACAGGAAAACAGGGAAATGTAGGGAAATGAGCTAAAGTTATGCTGGAATTACACAATTCCATACATTGCGTTAAATAAAAATTGCATTAATTACATCTTTAACAAACAACTTCCTATGTCTTAGGAAACTTAAAAGCTAAATTGCCTGTCTGGTTTGAACATACTGAGATAATATTAGCACTTGGAAATGAATTCCTGCTACTTCATGACTTAACTGCAGCTCAAACCACGCTCGAATCACGAGCACAGAAAGTTGGAGAGGACACTGACCTCCGACTCCAGCAGCTGGTACGTTCTGGGAGCTGAGGGATTTTCATTTTCCTGCTCAGCTGGGGACCAAGACGTCTGCACTAGTCCTACCACTAATTAATGCACCACTTGAGCTGCACTAAGTAGAGCAGGACAACAGATTTTTGGGTTGCCCGGGTTGTTTGTATTTCGGAAATTGTCATCACTGGCTCTATATAATTACTGGAGCCCAACTCCTTTGCCTCCTGAAATCCTAATTGCTGCTGCCAACATGGTTTTCTTCAGGACAGCTTTACAATCACAGGGTCCTCTCCTCTGCCTGTGCTCAAGGGCTGCAGCTGATGTCAGTCCACACTGCTCTTCCAGGAGAAGTCATGGAATTGCTCACTTTGGGCAATTTCCACCTGGAGCTTCAATGGGCTTTTTCTTTGATGCTCTGAGATGCCACCACACAACTTGCCATGGGGTCACCCACTGCCTCTCACAGAACCTGCTGCTTGGCTGGAAACTTCAGTGTCCTGACTCAGGTCAAATTTCTTTTTGATTTTACATGTCTTCTACATGTAGTTAATATCCTCCTCCTTCCTGCCTTCCTCCCTTATAAAGGATTTAAATAAAGGGTTTTTCTTGTGCTCTGCCTCAAGACATGGTCTCTTTGGTCATTGCTCTCACCATGAATCATCATTTATTAATGAATTGGCAGCTCATTCTCTATATGATGGCATATTTCAAGACTCAGTGACATTGATCTTATCATCTTGCATAGAAAATGCTCAAATAAAAGGTGTTTTAGATTTTGACCAACAGTTGTAGCCACTCAGCACTTGAGTGTGGCCTTGGGGCCCATCTCAGCTCCAGTTCAGTCCTTTTGTTAGACTTCTCTTTGTTGTGTAAAAAGGACATACCAGTGTTTTCAGCAAACACTGTTGCTCTTCAAACACTGCGGAGAGGGAGGTCTTTGCATGGGAAAGACAATTATTACCTTCCTGAGTAATGATACCAGTGTGGCTGAATATCTCGATGGCACTCCAGAACTGTGTTGACGTTCTTGCTGATATATTAGAGCACTGGTAGTGCTATATATAAATTATCTAACCACAGCCAAACATTAGGCCTTTCAAACCCTTCCTGGATCCAGAGTGACCTACACACACATCCCTCATTACTGTTAATGAGCCCTCCTCTGTAATGCTGAGAACATGGATGTTTAAAATCTCATTAAAATTTAAACTATCATCCCTCACCCTTTTAGGATTGTGCCTTTTCTCTGAAGAACAATACATGGCACACACACATTATTTTTTGAGATGATTCTTAGCTGAGCTTTCACCTGACACAACACTTCTCCTGACCATCCTCGTGTGCTCTACCAGCACCATCAGCCTCAAGTTCAGCCCCCAATGCTTTAGTTCTCTTTCAACTCCCTTGAGGCAGCACATGCCCCATCCTGCCTTTCCTTGTGTCTCAGGAGCATCTCCCAGAGCTGCTGCCCTGCTGAAGGTGGCAGGGGCAAATTTTGGTCTGGTTGACTTTCCCTCCTGCACAAGGGTCTGGTCAGGCAGCTCCAGTGAGACCCGGCTGGCCCCAGGCAGGGCAGTCCCACCTCTCTCCCTCTGTCCTGGTGGCCAGGGCCCAGGGAGATGTTCTCTCTGAGGACAAAGACCACCATCACCCTTGCATCCAAAACCTGGGTGGAGAGAACGTGCCAACCTCAGTGTTGGACCCCAGAGTAATCTGGTTTATTCTGCCTGTGACATCCTGCTTGTGCTCCACAATTTGTAATCTTCTGCATGCCAAATAACAATTTTTTGGTGCATATGAGGAATGAATTTCAATTCAATTATTACATTTTAACTCTTGGTTGTCCCCGAGAAACTTGAAAAATGCAACGTTCTTAATTCATCCTTCAAAATGGGAGAGTAGGGAAGGAGTTGGATTGTTTTGTTTTACCCTGTTTTGTCTGTGATTTGGGCTTTCTCTGCTCCAGAAAACCCCTCCTAAATTTGCAGGAAGCCTGCACTTGTGGTGGAAGCACAAGTAAATGTGCACCCCGTCAGCCTTGTGCATAGCTCCACAAATGAGGAAATAAAAAAGGGGAAGGGAAGAAAACCCACAAACCCGCCAGAGCTGGATTTTCTTACCCCATTTTACCCATGATTGGGAGTGTCTCTGCTCCAGAAAACCCCTCCTAAATTCCCAGTGGACCTGCCCTGGTGGTGGGAAACCTGTTCCAGGCCAGAAGGTTTATGGGCAGTGCCCACCATGCCCCGGTGCCTCAGCTGCACTTCCACATGCAGAACACTGAACCTGCCCCTGAAATATTATGACATGGAGAAAATCACACTGTGCTTTAACCTATCAACAAAGGAGCAAAGCAATTACAGAGCTAAACACAGTCGAGGAAGACCCAATAAAGAGAAATCCAAGAAAATTTGGTGAAAATTCTTAAGGGGCCTTACAATGTTTAATCATGCTCCAGGCCTAAATTAATATTCTGCTTCTAATTCAAAAGACTGAACCACAAAGGTACATCTTTTGGGTATTTTTAATAACCAGAGTACAACACACTGTGAATTAGCAGCTGGTCTGACTGGTATTTTACTTTTTCTTTGCTTACTCAAGTAAAGCAGTTAATATTAGTATAATCATCAAACTAACATTAGGCAGACAGGAGGACAGATTTTTTTCCTTGTTGTAATGCGGAATATAAAAAAAAAATTAAACCCAGATTTAGAAATTCCTTTGTGTATTAAGTAATTTTTCTTAGGCAGTTTCAATAAAACAAAAATTTGTTATATTCACCCATTTTATAAAACAAACAGTAGATTAAAAAGTACATAAACACATGGAAGGCAGCAAAAAATCCCACTGTGTGCTGCTACCCACTACTATCCAAGCAACATGAAAAATATTTATGGAAATAAATCCATCCTGCTCAAAACTGCTGGAAAAATACTCTTCCCCAAGCTGAAAGTGCTGGTTAGCAGATTCAATTCTGGGTTGTTTTTAATTCAACCCCAGGTATTTGCAAATGTGTCACTGGATGAGACATTTCGTTTTACATCCAGTTTGTGGAATAACCCATTAAATAATATTTATTTACTCAAGCTCTACACAGACTTGGAATAATCCCATACAGTTGTCAAGGAGAAAGATAATTTTCCTTAAAATAAATAAGAAGCAGAGATTGGAAAGCTCAAAAATGTGAGACAAAAGAACATTGTGATTCTATGACTTGTTCATGCTGCTCTGATGTTGAAGACAAGTCCAGGACATCTCACCCAGCTCAAGGACGTTACTGAGTTGGCCTCCCCTGTGCCATGTAGGAGCCTCTGCCTTGGTCACTGCCAGCATGCCATGGGCTCAGCACACACATCCCCACGGGCACACAATTCCCACTTCAAGTTACAGCCAAAGGAGCCTGAAGCCACACTGACCATATGCAACATTTTACATCACTAAATTCCGATTTCTGCTCGTCTTGTGCGGCATTTGTTGTACAAAGGAGTAAAAAACAAATCTGTGGGGATGGGAAGGAAGGGGGGCAAGAAAGAGTGGGAAGATTTCCTCTCTGAGACAAGAGGAATCCCCTCCTGAGAGTGTTTCCTTTTCCTCTCTATTTGTACCTCCGCAGCTTTGGGTTGGTTGTGCCACTCTGGGACAGAACATGGTGTGGACCAAGCACAGATCCAGGCTGGGTGGAGAAGGAAAGGGGAGCAGCCCTGGGGAGAAGGACCTGGGTGTGTTGGAAGATGAGAAATTCCACCTGGGAGAGAAGCCCCTCTGCTCTGGGACAGGTTGGG
>VXAU01004913.1:0-11361 GCA_013399695.1 Formicarius rufipectus
GCTACTAAAACCAGGACAAATATTTATGAAGGATACATGTGGATTGTGCATAAATATTTTCAGACTCTGGCTCATTCAGGAGGAACACTTTAATTTTTCCAGTGTGTTGTCATTGCCCTCAATTCATTGTGTAGCATCATGGATACATGACAGAAGCCATGACAACAAATTATTTTGTAAAACTGTGGAGTGCTGGGTTTTGTTTGTTTGGGTTTTTTTTTTGTTAGTTTAATTTGTATTTATTTTCATCTCCTTCCTTTAGAATTTGCACGCAGATAATGCCACCAGTAAAATCACCAGCAGAGATATTGATGCTCTAAGCATTGTAGAATTAGTCTCTAGTCCTCTGTGTTATGCTTGACTGGCAGTCCTGAAATGGTAGCTGGACAAATAATAAAAAAACCTAACATTCAAGACATATGCAGAAATACAACAAATCTGTAGAATTAGATGAAGGTCATGTTCATAAGTGTCAGTAAGGCAGTGAGACTGCAATAAATCAGAATTTTCAGAACTCTTAACTGCCTGTATCTACTGCAAAGCTGTTTGTCAGTTACTGTCCTGACAGGGGTCAGGTCTTGCACTAGGGCTGCTGGGATCAGTCCCCTACCAAATATTTTTAATTGCTTGTGAGTTATTATCTTTGAACACTGCATGGAGACAGTGGATGTGCTACTCCCAAGCCTGGCACCACCACACACCTGAAGGGGAGCTAAGAAGTAAAGAGTGATGCTCCCCTTGGGCGTTACCCTGCAGTGGAAACTGAGATGTCCTCTGAAAGACATAGAATTTGCTACTAGTTTTAACTACTGACGAAAGAGATTTTACGTATCTGACCAACCCACTCTGCCTTTCAGCTCAGGTTGTGCAATCAGACATGAAATTATCTCAGCTATGAATCTTAGTGCCCTGAAAAGGTTTAGTCTCATAGCAAATTATTTCTTACTGGGTTACAAGGGGTTGAATTGTTCACAGCACAGCAGAATTGTCTCTGAGGAATTCTGGTGCTCCTCTCATTGATCTAGGGGGTAAAACTTACGGATTATAGAGAGAGTAGGTGCAGAACCCCATAAAATGAACTTCCTAGAATCATCAGTGTTTGGATTGGGAGGGATCTTAAAGCTCATCTCATTCCACCTCCTGCCATGGGCAGGGACACTTTCCACCAGCCCAGGTTGCTCCAAGCCACATCCAAACTGGCCTTGAACACTTCTAGGAATGGGGCAGCCACTGTTTCTCTGCCCAACCTGTGCCGGGGCCTGCCCACCCTCACAGCCAAGAATTTCTTCCTGATATCCATCTAAACCTGCTCTCTGACAGTTTGACATTTGCCTTGGAGAACTATGATGGAACTGATTTCTGTGGCTTCAAAATACCTATGGAACTGATTGGAGAAAATTTTCCTAATGAATTCATGTTATGCAGGACTTCTAACGATTTTCTGTTAATTGAAGTCCCTTATCTGATCAAAAGACATGTAATTTTGGGGTCAAATAATTCTAATTAGCCCACACAAAGTGAAACTGGGGCAATAATGTGTTTTCATAACTGCACTGCACTTGGTAATTCTAAAATGCCAGAGAACTTGATGGTTCATGTGATTGTCAAAGGTAAAAAAAAAAAAAAGACTCTTTCTGACAGTGTTTAAGATGTGGCTCAAAATAACCTTCTTGCTGATCTGAAACCTGTTACTGATCTGACTGTGGTTGATGGATTATCAACACCACATGACAACAGCATCACTTTTATTCCTCCTAAGTCAGCATTTCCACCCCAAACTGAGGCTGGAGGCACCTGGCACTACTTCTGTTTGTTCATTTAGGGAGCGGAGAACTGCTCTGGCAATGCAGTGGTGATGAGCTCTAACATACTTTCCTAGTATGGAGGTTTGAGGCACCTTTGACAAAGCTGACTCTGCTCTCTCCCCCGTTAGGTGAATTAAAATTGCAGTTCGGTAGCTCTCTGCATCTAATGAATTCAAGGAACTTTGGTGCTATGGGCAAACTGTGCCTTGCAGTCTGCCTTGGAGCAACAATGGGTGGTATTTATCTCCAATTCAAAAGATAAGGAAAAATGAGCAGAGTAATTTAGATTCTCCAAACTGCTGAGTGCCTGACTTTCATTTAATTCATTAAAGTCTGGCAGCTGAATATCAGTGGCTTGATCTTTGCAAAGGAAAGGTTCCAAGGAGGTTTGGGAGGTTTTCTTGGGGTTTCTTTATGTGAATCCCTTCCATATTAGCTCAAAACCCATGAAGCTATTTGTAAAAATAGGAATAATGTAAACTAGCTTTGAACATAGAAAAAATACTTCAAATATTTCAGTTCAGAAATAGTAGAAATGGAGAAAGTAAGTAAATAGTACAATTCAGATATAAGAATGATGCCTTCTAGTCAGTGAAGTTTGCCATTAATAAGCCAAGATGTTACTCCAAGACTGTCCTGGTTTTAGTAGCCAGGATCAGTTTGTCACTGTGTGGGTGTGGATTCTAAACCCTCTGTGTAATTTTTTTCATGAACTGCTCACAATGGCCCATTTGTAGCAGCTGCCCAGGGCACACCCAACCCCTCTGGCTACAAAATGGGTGTTTAGGAACTTTTGTGGGATAAGGAAGTTTTCCTGTCTTCAAACCTATGACTCAGATGTGATAACTCCCCTCTGGGAAGCCACCAGCACCTTCACACCCACCTGAGGGGTCATGTCTGCTAAGGGGCCATCAGGGATGCCAAAAATATGCCATTGTTCGCCTCACAGAGTAATTCACCCATTGTGAAACTCTCCACTCTGGGGGAGGGACTGGGCGTTCCCATCAGAGCCCAAGGAGAGATAAGCTTGGAGTTTTGGGGCTGGGATCTCCCTTGTCAGATCCAGAGGAGGAGCAGAGCCTCGACCAGACTGAGCTACCACCAGACTGGAACCATCATTTTCACCAGCAGGTTTCTTGTTTTCTTTTTACTCTGAACTCAGAGGCGTCACATGGTGCTCAGCACAGGGGTTGGTGAGCTCCATTCTGCTTGTGCCCCCCTGGGCTGGGCTGTACATCTGTTTTTGTGGCACAAACGAATTTTCCTTCTGTCTCAGTGTATTTTGCGATCTTTTATTAAATTGTTCTTCTGCCTTGCAATCCCATTCTGAGTTGGATTCATTTCTCCTGCCAGTTTAACTCTAAACCAGCACACAAGAGGTTGGAGTATGTGACATTTTTATGAACAGTATCTTGCATGTTGCATTGCAAAGAAATTAATGTATAACAATAAATAGGAAAACACAAATAATTTGTCCATTGCTATCAAATCATACTTTGATAGAATTTAAAACCCTTTGCTACTTACACAAACATATCATAAAGGCCCACACTTGGACTGAATCTTAATTCCTCAGAGTATTATCTTTTGATAATTAATTAAAAATCAAAGTTTAAAAAATTGTAGCCAAGTTGGTCAGTGTATATTTTCTGATGGTCAATGAGCCCTTGGAGCATTCAGGATATAATCAACTTTCAGTATCTGTAAGTCTGAGCATCCTCACCAGCTGTGAGTTCATCTTAAACATTGACTTTTCAGGGTATGAGAGCTGCTTGGCCACATTGCTCTGCTTCACCACACTGACACACATCCAAGACACCATATATGGCTCTGTGGAGTGAAAAAGTGAGTAATAATCCTGGTGTTTTGTCATCTCATCTTCAAAATTTTGGGGAACATCATCTCGCCTGCACTTCGATGAAGGAAAGAGTATCCTCTGTCCTTGAAGTTTTTCTGTGCTGTTAGAAAAGACCTTTAAGCTTCTGTTAGGACTTCTATTTAATTAATTATTTTACATCTTCTCCTTCCCATAATCTGCTGCATTATAAAAGACCACAGGTTGTTTGCCATACATTTCTATGAACTATCCCTTTTGTCAAATATTCTGATGTTGATTAATGGACTGAACTTAATTCATTAAGTTAAAAACATACTGGAAACAGGAGAAAAGGGCAGTTTTACACAAATTAATCCCAGAATGATTATTGATTATGAATGTTCTTCGTTATTTGCTTTGTTTTTTTATATTTGTAAGAAGTTGGTTATTCTTTCTGTTGCTCAAGAATAAATATTCATATTCACAGTTTTGCTAAATGTGACATAGCTTGTAACTGTCTTAAGATGATGTTTTCATTCATTTCATTAGTTATGTAAATCTTTCATATTGAAAACTACTAATACTTATTTACTTTACAGATGAGTCAGTAATTTGATCATGCTTGATAACAAAAGTTACACTGTGTGATGGAATTTTTCCTCTTGGTACCTTCAATTTAATTTTTTGGAGTAGTTTTCTGATACCTTAGAGCTGAGATATTCCTGTTTACGATACATATATTCTCTCCCTGACTACTCCATGAATTCTGCTCCCTTTCTTGGAGTGAAAGGCAATAAAAATTATTGTAGTCACTGAGAGATTTGATTTTTTTAAGGCTCTCAGAGAGAAGTTTTATTTAAAATAAATATTTAAAATAAATAAAAATGTCACTTTTAACATAGTCACTGCTCAAAGAAGTATGGTACATTATAGCCTCAGCAATGGCTTTCCATAAGGTGATCTCAAAAACCAGACACCAACAAGTCTAGCAAGAAAAATGAGACTTACAAATCCAGAAACCACACTGCTTTGTGAACCCTCCTATTGGTATAAATATGGGGTAACACAATAATACTGATGTTATTTAACCCAAAATTTTTATTTTAATATAATGAGTTACAGAGCACAAAGTGTCTCAGTGTACTATTCCCAGATACTCTTTATTCCCCAGCCATCTTCCTGCCTTCTTAGGAGAAGATCCAGTTACTGAGCTGTGGCAAACTGGGCACTTTCAGCCCTGCTGACCTCAGCTGAGGGTTCCTTGAGCCTGTCTGTGCCTAACAGGCTGGCAGCATGTCCCAGAGCACCTCGGGGTCCCAGGTAATTATCTTCTTGTTCCTTTAGACTTTTGTTCATTTCCATTTCATTCCGCTTTTCATTAGGGTAAAATTTGCTTTTTATTATTCTGTGTTTTCTAAGCAAGAGAAAGCCTGAGGTTCAGTCTGGGCCTGATTCAGCTCACCATAATTTAGAAATGCATGTCCAACCTCCATTACCAGAGATCTTCTTGGCTCATTCTTCTTTCCTTATTGCACTATAATTAGTCAAATCTTAAGTTTCTCAAGTCTTTTTCAAAAAATGAGTTTTACTCGCTCCCTTTTTAAATTTTTTTTCCACTAAAAACAATAGGAAAGTCTTTCAGTTGGAATCAAAAGAAATATTAAATGAATATTTGACAAGTGTTCTGGGACTTACTAAAGAATTTGCATGTATCAAACCTGTTAACATTCTGACATGTACTCCTATTGTCCACATATATTTTTAATGACAAGTTGTGCCAAGATTTATCAGCTTAAATTTCATGTATTTTGGCAGTTCCTTAACTAGAAGACTCTTACTACACCAGGTTGCAACAAAAGCATTTCCTTTCATGTTCTTTCTCAACTGACAAAAACAAAAGGGTCTTTACATTTTTAATGACAAATTTTTCTTATTGAGAAAAAAAAGGGACAAAACACCTTTTTGAAACATGAGGCTGAAATACACATTTGTACACTCCTTCTTGTCATGACTAAAGAAAAAAAAGTACAGGCAAGACATCACTGTAGCCCCTTGAAAGTTTGCAACCTACCACAGGGTTTGGAAACCTTGTCACAACAAATTTGTATGTACTTGACATGAGTAGTTGATCCTCCATGAGAGAAATATCCTTTTACATGAAGGGGATTATTCCAAATAGCAAATGAAAAATGTATGCCCTGAGAAAGAGGTGAGGCTCAGCTACAAACCTGCTGTACTCATTGCCTCCTGTCAAGAGAGTGAGCAATGACTCTACAAAACATCTGAATTATTAACAAAAAATTTGTTTAAAGTGTACAAAAGGAAGGCTGGAAAATGTCTTAAATATAGAAAACAGTGTTTTCAAACGTTCCATCTAAATGCAGCTCCTGTGCCTTCCTATACTGATAAGGAAACACACAAATTCAAGCCTGTAGTTGTTAAAGATATTTCAAGTTTGCTTTGTTTTTGCAAAACATAACAACTTGCATGGAAAATAATTTGAACATTGATTACAGCTATAAACACAAATTATTTAATTTAACATTTATTAAGTGAGAATGAAATGTAAACTGTTTTGTAAACTAATGAGAACTATTTTATACTCTGAAAACAATATATATTACAAAGGTTTTTCATTTTTTTCTTGAAAAAGTCCTTTACTATGTATTTCATAATAAATAAGTAATTTTGAATTTAGACTTGCAGAATGAGTCAAGGAACTAGATCTCTGAATTTCTTTAACATTTTTTAATGAAACTGAGAGAAAACAAGCTAAACAATTTCACTCTTTCAGTCCTGCCACCGTGCATCTGCTCTAACAAAATATTTACAGGCAAGATCTCTCCCTCTCCTTTCCAATAGGTTTTTGGCATTTGGAAAAAACTCTATAACCTAGTCTAGAATCTTGTGGGTGACAGTCACAATGTCCAGCCATGCAGAAAAACATGCTGATTTATCCTAAAGTCCTTTTTGGGATGCACTGAGAAGGAATTCCCTTGGTGCAGCACGTTCCTCCTCTCACTGCTAAACCACCCTTGACCGCAAACTCAGAGTCCAACACACCAAACTCGAGTGATTTTTGAACCTGCTCCAGTTCTGGCAGAATTTGATGCAAATCTTTCCCAGCTGTGCATCCAGTAATTACTTTTTCATTAATTAGACCCACATTATAGAAGATACATCTTACCACATTCCCCCCTTGCCGCTGCTACAGGCTTTTCATGGGGCCTTAGTTTCTGATTGCATCTCTGGGAGAAATGCTGTAGTTGCTCTCATGGCTGTCTGGTGGCCTGACAAAATAAGAGTGGGACAAGGAGGGGATTTTACCCCTCTGCTCCCTCAGGTGAGAGCCCCCTTCTGGAGCTGCCCCAGCCCTGGGGAACAGCACAGCAAGGATGTGGAGCTGCTGGAGGGTCCAGAGGAGGCACCGGGATGGTCAGAGGATGGAGCAGCTCTGCTGGGAGGGGAGGCTGGCAGAGCTGGGCTTGTTCAGCCTGGAGAAGAGAAGTTTTGGGGTGACCTCATTGTGGCCTTGCAGGACCTGAAGGGAACCTGCAAGAAAGATGGAGAGAGACTATTGACAAGGGCCTGGAGGGGCAGGACAGGGGGAATGGCTTCCTACTGACAGAGGGGATGGAAGGAATTGTTGCTGTGAGGGTGGTGAGGCCCTGGCACAGGGTGTCCAGAGAAGCTGTGGCTGCTCCATCCCTGGAAGTGTCCAGGGCCAGGCTGAATGGGGCTTAGAGCACCCTGGGCTGGTGGGAGGTGTCCCTGCCCATGGCAGGATGTGGAATGAATGATCTTAAAGGTCCCTTCAAACCCAAACCATTCTATAATTCTATAATTTGGTGTTTTAGAAATTTTCAATCTGGAACAGCAGCAATCAGATAACAATTATCTCTACTCCCATAAGCATCAGGCAGATGTTGGAATAAATAACTATTAATTTACAAGCTCTTGTTGACACTGACTCATTTTCCACCTGTAGAGACATTTTGTCCTGACTCCCAGTACATTGAGATGTTGGTTTGAAAAGTCCCATTTTACTGGAATACAAATATTATTCAGATGCACATTCCTTGGCTGTCAAAGAGTACAAAAAGTGTTCTGGCTGTGCTTGACAGGCTTTCTGTGCCAGTTCAGGATCTCTATTTGCTTCCCCTTACATCTCAAGGCCAATTGACTTCTTCACTAGACAAAAATGCAATATTGTGTCCTTGCATCCAAGCTCCACTGTTTAAAATTCACTTTTTTTTTTTTTTTTTTCCCGCTCCTAGAAACTGGATAAAAATCAAGCTTACAGGCCCCAGCTTTGCCAGTGCACCTCTGCATCCAGTAGCTGATCATCCTGTTTTTGCTGGAATTTATTTAATTGTTATCATCCACCCTCTTATCTTCACAACACCATCAGCTCTCTTTCCTGTGCCTGCAGATTGATTTTCTGATGCTGTCATCTTGCCTCCTCTACTCACCACTCTTTGCCACTCACTAACCCAAACAGGAGCATTTTACACATTGATCACAGAGTCCCAAATCGGGTCAGTTTGGAGAGACCACAATGGCTCATCTTGACCCACTTCCCAGTCGGAGCCAGGCCACCCCAGAGCACATGGATCGTGTCCTGATGGGTCTAGACCACCTCCAGAGGAGACTCCACACCCTCTCTGCTCTCTGCTCAGGGCTGGGGCACTGACCACCAAAGAAGTTCTTCCTGCTGTGCAGGTGGAACTCGCCGGGCATCAGTCCCTGCCCGTCCCTGCCGTGCCAGGGCTGTGCCCCCCGAGCAGAGCCCGCTCCCTGCTCTGCCCCCTCCCTGCGGGCACTGCCGGGCACGGGGAGTCCCCTCTCAGGATCTCCTCTGGAGGCTGAACAGGCCTCACTTAATGATGAAGTGTCTTTTCTCTAAGTGCCAGTCTGAAATCTCTGTTTCAGCTCCAGAGGCTTTTCCTGAGGCCTTTGATTACGTTTCATTTAAGTATAACTATATTGAAGAAAAACAATATTGAAGAGGTCTAATTGTATTTTAACAAGCTATTTATGAACTCAAACACTAAGATATATAAAGCACAACGGCATTGTTTTCAAACTAACTAGAAAGATGCTTGTATTGCTATGACCAACGTGAGTTCAAAACCCAAACAAACTGGTCTGTTTCCTTCAGATTTAGACAGTTTTCAGCTTCTGCAGCTCTTCTTACTCACTTTCCCCCTAGTATCCTTATGATGATGTAATACCTTTGGTTGTACTATAAATGTGCTTCGTCTTGATTCTCGTCTTGCTGTTTGTGTTCCTTTTCAGTTCTGATAACCCACATTAATGCACCTTGACAATGAACTGCAGTAGTCAATGCCCTGTGCCAGCTGCCATGTGGGAATGTCCATGTCAGCTCATGGTTCACCTTCAGCTGAGTGTAGTTATTATTACAAACTCACTTTGTAGTCACATAACATTGTTTCATCTCATATCAGTGAAACAGTGTTTCAGTTTCACTTCAGTTCAGTTTCACTTCAGTTTCCCTTCCATATCACCTTTCTCTGCACAGTGACACTATTCTTTGGCTCCATTAAATTAGTTTCTCATCCAAAATGCTTAATTCCTTGTTTTGTGAATAACTGAAAATAAACTCATTCATTTTTATTTTTTGATCTTCTGAAAACTTAGCCCATGGATAATCTTGTAGTTTTGTGAAGTAAAGAAATTGTAAAGAGAACTCTAGATGGGACAAAATACATAGAAATCTATCCCTGTAGTTCTTACCCTGTTGTTAGACAGGAAACAACAGTAAAGAGAATACAACATGGCATTCATTGCATTAGAATATCATTGCTAATTTCACAATGATACAAGTCCATGCAGCTACCAAAATGTCTGTTTCTTTAGCACTGAAGTCTGTTTTAACTCATTTCTTAAGAAATTAATTGAATCGCACAGGGAACTACATGTGTTGGAAGGCAGCCTTGCATGCAGGTACGGCAGCACATCCACGGGGTTGTCGTGTGCAGGAATTCACATCTGCTCTTTTAAAATGCAGTCCTGGCAGTTTGCTGAGGTCCGACTCTGATCATGACAACAGGCCATTTCCCAGGGATCTTTTAGATTCAGGTTTTAGTGAAGACACTGTAAATCAGTGTGTTAATTACATATATATAAATTAATATTTTAAGCAAGTTACTTTTTTCTTTTTTTTTTTCCTTCTTTTTTTTTTTCTTTTTTTTTTTTTTTCCATTCAAAGACTAGAGTTGACAAAATTGTCATGGGGGCTTTTTTCCCCCTCTCATTCCTTTTGAGGAAAAAAAAAGCAAAAACCAAAAAACCAACCAAACAAAAACCCAAACAATGTTTAAATTTTCCAGCTGATGCTTTCTTCTGAGATGTTTTGTGTTAGGTTGCCTCAACCATGTCAAATGATATACAGTTACATGATGTAATTATGTGACTTGCATTAAGTTATCTCAATGTGACACACCAGGCTGGTGACCTGCTTTAAAAGACACATTTTCCTGGAAATGGCAGATAAATTTTCTGAGAGTGGGAAGCAGTTAGTAGTGCTGCCCCAGGTAACAACATCAGCCTGACATTCTGCAATATATTTATTATTGATTTGGTGGATGAATTGGTGAATGTTGTTGATAACAGAAAATACCTTAGACTAAAGAAGCCCTCATAAAGCAGCCAGATTTCCTGAAGGATCTAGTCTTACTGGGTGGCTGATTAATATGGTGATAACACTGTGCTGAGTATATGTTAATACAATGAAATGTAAAATCTTAATACTTTCATGTAGAAGGTAATGAATCTCTTCCGATGTGGCTTAACTTTTTAATACATTGTTGCATCCAGAATCAATATTACTGAAATCTCATTGAGGGTGTATCTAAAGGATCATGATTCTACTTCCACTGAAATTGATGAATCATCAGTGAGGGATCAAAACGAAAAAAAATGAGATTATTATAAAATGAATTTTTAGGGCATTCTGGGTATCCTCTAGGAAGTTTCTTGGGGGCTTTTTGGCCTTTTTTTTTTGTTGTTTGTTTGTTTGTTTTTTTGTTTTGTTTTGTTTATTTGTTTTTTCTTAGCTCTGATTTTGCTGTGCCTTTCCATGTCACTTTCCATTTCATCAGTATTATTATCAGGAAGGTTCATACACTTACAAAGGCTTTATATATAATCATTTTTCCAGGAAAAAAAAAATCCCCAATTAATAAGCTCAGACAAGAGACTGGAGAGCTGCAGGAGAGCAGCTCTGGGAGAAGGGCCTGGGTGGACGAGGAGCTGTCCCTGCCCAGCCGTGTGTCCTGAGGGCAGTGGTGTCCTGGGGGGCACCAGGGAGAGCACTGGCAGCAGGTGAGGAGGGGCTCCTGCCCCTCTGGGCAGCCCTGGCAGGCACATCTGCAGGGCTGTGTCCAGCTGTGGCTCCTCAGCACAGCTGGGCCAGGGAGCTCCTGCAGCGGGGCCGGCGCAGCTGCCGAGATGCCCCCGGGCTGGAGCAGCTCTGGGAGCAGCAAAGGCTGAGGGAGCCGGGGCTGTTCAGCCTCCAGAGCACACCCAGAGGGCACCTCCCCGTTCCTGGCAGTGGCTGCAGGGAGGGGGCAGAGCAGGGAGCGGGCTCTGCTCGGGGGCCACAGCCCTGGCACGGCAGGGACGGGCAGGAACTGATGCCCGGCGAGTTCCACCTGCACAGCAGGAAGAACTTCTTTGGTGGGCAGTGCCCCAGCCCTGAGCAGAGAGCAGAGAGGG
>VXAU01004913.1:14251-65502 GCA_013399695.1 Formicarius rufipectus
AGGAGGTGGCACCAGATGAGTCACTGCGGTCCCTTCCAGCCTGGCCCATCCTGGGACTGAAGGAGGAAGCTCAGCCACTCTGTCTTGTGCTTTGCCTTTCAAAAAATTAGTAAAACAGACTAGCAGAAGAAATACATCCATGATGTAAATTAGATCTTCATTTTGTGAAACATGAAATGAAATTTTTCCTGGGTATGGGTTGTATATATGCAGACAAGGATTTCCACAAAGACAGCAAAATTACCTCAGAAGGTAAAGCAGGGTATTTTTGGGCTGTTAAAATGTAATTTTTAAATATCTTTTCCCCATGGTTGGTATAAGTGGTTAATCCAGATGGTTTTATAATGAAAGAAACTTCAATATATTCTCCCAACAATCTTGTACAAACTTCTAGAGACATCTGTTCAAAATTGTCTTCCAGATTTTGTTTTCAGTCATTTGCCTACCTGTTAGTGACTGTCAGGGCTCTGCAAATCACACACATGCATATGGCTTATTCTGTCTTTAATTATATCAATTTGTGTTGAGCATTAATGCAAGTATTTTGCTACACAAGAACAAAATATTTTTTTTCTAAATCTTTGATCTTAGAAATAAATCAGTCAATCCATATACTGTTAGCAGTTAAATTTCAAAATTTTAATTACCATAATCATGTTAATTTTGCATTTGGACTCAATGGAGACAAATCAAAGAAAAGGATGATGGAATTTCGTCTGATCTTCTTTTAGCAGAAAGTCAGAAAAAATCAATGTAAAGGAAGACATGGAGAGGAAATGGAAAGTGTTGAAAGATAAATGAAGGCACTTCATGCTGCAATGAATACACTACAACCATAGAAAATGATCTAATGGAGGTGAAAAATATAACATTGGAAAGGCAGGTCTATAAGGTGTAAAATATTTGGACCCAAGGTGAACATTAAAAGAAATCTTCTTAATTAGAAGATTTCTTAAAGAAGAAGATTTCTTAAATCTTCCCTAATTAGAAAGATTAAAGGTAGGTGTAAAAACACCTGATAAGAAAATATAAAGGTGGACAATAAAAAGAACAGTGCTAGAGGTTAAGATAAATAAAATATATTGAAGTGCCAAAAAAACCAAGATGATGCTAGAGGAGCCTGTAAGATACTTTAAAAATAGTTCAGAAGTGCATTTCATATGAAACATGTACAGTAAAAATAATTCATAAAACCAGTATATATAGTTTCAAATTCTCATCGGAGTTTATAACTGAATGTGTGGAAATACGAAAAGTCCTATTTTGCTTTACAAGTATCTTAGTTTTTCTAGCTGCCAATGGAGCTGGTGTGGGATCTTTTCAAATACTTTTACAGTTCTTTAGTTCCCCCAATCACCAGGATGATACTCCGAAGAACTGGAATGCAGCAGGAATGACAGAGGTGATGCCTTTGGGAAGTCATTGGTTTCTCTCAACATTTGCAACAAGTTGTTAGAATCACATGTAAGATGACACAATTGCTGAATCAACTAAGATTTAATAATTTCCTTACTTGTAGAAGAGTTTGCAGTGGTTAAAGGGGGTTTCCACCTTTCATCTGATTGGGTTAATATTCAGCTTTAAGTGAAAAGCTTCATTTTTGTTCTGAAATGGATTAGAGTTGCTTGTACATGCAGCTGCCATGGGGGAACCAGTGCAGCATGCACAATTAAGACATTAAAATACATGGGGATAGATAAATAGATAGATTGACATTAGGATAGCCACAAAGGGGTCAGCTTCATACAGAAACTGTTTGATGTGTTGTCCCTTTTTTTCTGATAATTTTTCAAATTTCATCAATTTATTAACGTGTTAAAAATTACCTGGAAAATTAATCATAAAAGTGTAATTGCTTACATTTCTTTTCTATTAGTTTCAATAATCCAGGACAAAATATAGTAGCAGATCATATGTTATAAATAGCCACAGGAATAGGATTTTTTTTTTTCCAAAGGGAAAGAGTTTTTGTTAGTCAAAATTTTGCATAACTTAAAGTGTTAAATCATTTTTAATGGCTTAAATAGAATCGTCCCCATTTACCACTGTGAATACAAATATTGCATTAATACAGATTTTAAGATAGGTGTGGGTGTGTGTGTTTGTTTATTTTAAGTAAAGTAGTTGACATCAGATTTACCATTGTAAGATGCATGACCTTAAAAGTAAGTTAAGAGTAGCTTTCATTTACATGTAGAGGTTTAAGAAAGATTTTGAGTATCATCAGTTCTGATTCTTCCTGTTATTTTTTATTAATGAAATTTCCCTGGCTGGCACTGAATACAACTTTTCCTTAGGTTCAGCAGTTTCATCCTAGTTTCCCAGTTCATTTCCTGCCTTTGAAACATTTCAGGATACTGTTCTATTTCTATTCCCCTAAAATTGATAGCGCAGAGTAAGAACAGCACTCTACTGAGGGAAATCAGTTTGTTTTTAAGGAAGACGGAAACGTGTCTTCTCAGAAACCTGTCCGAAACTCCTCTCACCTATGCTATCCATGAACACAAATTTGGAAGTCCGCCGGCTCTCCCAGCAGGGTGCTTCGGAGCTCTATATGCCGCTGCAGGAAATACCCACTCACTTTGGTGCTTTTCTTTTCACCTTTCCTTTCTTATTTTCTGCTTCTTAAATCCCACTATTACAGACCAATCCTCTGGCTTCTCATGGGAGCTTTCCATTACATTTTGGGGTTGAGTTAGTTGGTATAAATTGTGGTTGAAAGTGTGAGAAGATTGGATACAATCATGTGTTACTCTGCATGTGTCACCCAGCAGAGTCTATATATAATATAAAAATNGCACTCAGTACTCTGGGCTGGGGGACAAGATGGGCATCAGGCACAGAGTGGGCTCTGAGGGCTTTTCCAGCCTCAGTGATTCTGTGATTCAGCAAATCCAGGGATTTGGTTTGTGCCCATGTTACTGTCTCTTTTTGTTCTACAATACCAAGTATAAGACAGAGTCCTAGTGAGCTAAATCAATTAAAGTACACTAGTAAAATCTCTTGAGTTAAAAATCTTTTTTAATGCTGAACACACGTATAATACTCACAGTCTGCACAGCAGTGTAAAGTAGTTAATTTATTTAATCCTCTCTACTGCCCCCTGATGATGAGTGAAGATTTCTCTGACAAGGGACTTCTGATCTAGGTGGGTTGCTTGAAATTTAGAGTAGCAGCTACATCAGCAACTATGAGCTTTGTTGCTGTCACTATAAGCAAAGGAACGTGTCCTGCTCTTCCCCAAAACAGAGCTGCTGCAATCAGAAAGAAACATCTGGAAATGTTTCCAAACCATGAGGACAGACATTGGTTAGTCGTGTTCCTCAGTGCCAAATGTTTACGTTTTTCTTCTCTTCTTTAGTAAGGAACTGATCTTTGGATTTGGGGTTAGACCTTCCACAAACTCCAGTTGCAAAGATGAAGGAGTTAATGGACAGAGGAGAACACTTGTGTTTGCTGTCAGTCTGTCCCTACTGAAATGGGCTTGTTGGCAGTTGCAGTTCACCTGCATCTGCCCATGCCACATCTGTTCAGTAAGAAAGAGGAGATCCACCATCTCACTGGGGCATGTTTCATTAACAGGGAAGTTAAAACCTTGTTTACTTAGAAATCTGTATGAATTATGATATTGGATTGAGTGTAAGCATTTTTATATAGGTTGCAAAGGAACTAAAGTGAGTCCTACATTCAAGCTCAGAGGAAAAAAAAAGTATAACTTTATGCTATAATTAAAGCCATATTCAAAGCCAGGCACATCATTCTTGTAGACACTAGTAGTCTGTTTGGCTTTGGAATCAAATTAATTGTTCTGTGCTATCCTTGTTATGTGATCACTGGATAAATTGGATTGTTTTGATTAACACACTGAAGGTAATTAAAAGATAATCAGTGTGTCACAAACACAAGCACCCTATCCAGCCAAGTAAGAAACAGCACAACATGCTGAATGACATCTTCATACTTTTATAATAGTAACTTCCAGAGTGTTGCCATCATCCCAATGTGTATTCTAAACTCCTTGAGTTCTTTGGCCTTCTTTCTAATGCAATAGAGGGAACTGGGTGTCAGGTGTAGAAAACTAGTGAAAGTTCAGTTCTCTGCAGATTTGAGCTGCCTCCTCAGGTAAGACCCCCCCTGCAGGGCTGCCCCAGCCCTGGGGGCAGCACAGAAAGGATATGGAGCTGCTGGAGAGTCCAGAGGAGGCACCAGGATGGTCAGAGGATGGAGCAGCTCTGCTGGGAGAGAAGGCTGGCAGAGCTGGGATTGTTCAGCCTGGAGAAGAGAAGCTTTGGGGTGACCCAGTTGTGCCTTTGCAGTGCCTGAAGGGAACCCGCAAGAAAGATGGAGAGAGACTATTGACAAGGGGCTGGAGGCACAGGACTGGGGGAATGGCTTCCTACTGACAGAGGGGAAATTTAGATTGGCTATATGGAAGAAATTGTTGGCTGTGAGGGTGGTGAGGCCCTGGCCCAGGTTGCCCAGAGAAGCTGTGGCTGCCCCATCCCTGGGAGTGCCCAAGGCCAGGCTGGACAAAGCTTGGAGCAGCCTGGGCTGGTGGAAGATGTCCCCGCCCATGGCAGGAGTTTGGAACTGGATGGGTTTTAAAATCCCTTCCAATCCAGACCATTCTGTGATTCCATTTGTCTTATGAGTCACAGTGTAGTTGAAGTATTTTCAAGCAAATGAATCAGCTATACATGTCAAAACACCTACCCTGGAGAGGGCTAATAAGTGCAAAGGGTAAGACACACTGTCCTTTCTCTCTCACAGGTGGGCTGAAGTGTTCTTTCTTAGGAAGTATTGCAGAACGACACAGTGTACAGCACATAAAGGCATGGAACAGGCACCTGCAGCCACCATCAGTTACACAGCTGAGAAGATGCAGCTGAAGGTCTCTGTGCACCCACACTGGATCATCTGCCTGCACTGGCATCCTCCCAATTACCCTGTTACGTCATCCTGTAATCCAGTCTGTAGTCTTTCACTGCAGCTCAGGCTAGAAAACTTTTGGGGAATGGGCAGTTGTTTGAGCATATCCTGACCACTGAAAATCCTTTACAGGTGACTGAAATACAAACTCCAATATGCCCAGACTGTTCTGACGTGCCAAGCTTCGTTTGGTGATCCGAAAGAAACAACTGAACTGCTATATAAAGCACAACTATGTATATAAGCATATTCATGTTAGGATAATAAGGAATTACCCTAAGTGGCCTGGGAAGTTGTAGGTGAACATTTTTATACTGTAGGGAATTATCCTACAGGACTGGGAAGTTGTAGGTGAATATTTTTTTCCTTTTATATATGAAGGACACTGTCTCTGAGAGTGAGTAAAATATTAAATAATCCTGGAGCATTGAGTAAAGAGTGAAATAGGAATGTCACCTACATTAGACATTACTACTTCTATCTCAGTCTGAAATGATCATTCAATTAACATACTTACACACAAAAATCTTTAGGGATAAATAGTAAAACTTTCAAAAAAAACCCAAAAAACTCTTTGAATATATCTGAAGGTTAGGAGGCAACAAAGCATCCCCAGATGCCTGAATTTCCCTTTTGAAATGAGTTTATTGAATTTATTCATGGTTTAATATTGATAATGTAACATTCCAGCTATCTTTGTTTGCTCGTAAAAATGCAGGGAGTCACAAAGCTTATTATATTTGTTCACTTGAAAAATATTACGTGCTTTAACTTAACTCTCAATAGTTCATATTTAATGAAGGAACTATATTCTTTTTCCTCTTGGATCACTGTTTGTGCTACTGATGTCCCCTGCTATGTGTATTCTTTCTGTTCCTGTCCCTCATTAAACAGATAGAGAAAATCCCATGGGATTTTAATAAATATTTAAAATACTTTAAAAACTTGTGGGTTTACATGCAGTTTTCTTATGCTTGTCTTCATGGTCTGTGCAAAATGACCTCCCAAAAACAGTTGAGTTAGTTCTTTACCCACCACCTCAGGAAAAATACCAGAATATTTCAACTTCTTACTAATAATTGTTTACCCTGGGTAAGCAACTTCCTAAAGCATTTATACTCCATCAGAGCCCCAGAACTACTAGGACCTAATGTTAGTGATGGTTCTGTTCTTTGTGAGAGGAGTGCTGTTACAGGGATAATGTGCTCCATGGAAATATTCTATCCAGCATAAGATTGCTCCTGCCTGGTTTATTGCCAAACAGATATTTCAGCAAGAGAACCATACCAGAGCAACTTTTCCAAAATGGATTAAAGTTCATATGTGAAATACTCCTGCCAGACCAAGGTGCTGCTTGTTGCTCCACTGACCAACCCCTTTAAGCAAAAGATAAAACCTTTCATCCTGGACCTAACATTCTCTGTTTCTGGCTGCAGAAATGTGAGTTCCTAAGGGGGAGTCAAGAGACAGGGCTGTGCTACTCCAGCACTGAACTGTGGAGCATTATCCATCTTCAACCCACACACCAGTGATGGGGGCGACCTGAGGGAGCTGCAAAAAGCCAGAAGCAACTCGTTGATTTCATTTGAAATATCACAACCTGGCAGAGCTGCTTTGCTAATTAGCGGTTCATAACTTTGTTGTTCTGGCAGGTTCAAAAGGTGCCAGCACTGGAGGATTCACCTTCATTGGAAAAACTGAATTTGGAAACAGGATATTATGGCTAAACAAAAGGTTTGCTCCTACTTAATCAAATGTATTAATATGTAATCCAGGCTTAATTCATTCATGTTGGAAAATTGATAAATGGCATTTTAGCTGCATTTGTACACCTGTGTGTGAAATTTGAAAGTGTGAAATTTTGTCCTTTATAAACTCTAGATATGGATTAATGTAATGACTTTTCATGTTATTTCAATGGAATGAAGATTTGTAAGCTGGTAAGTTTGCTCCACTGCAACATTTAATTAAATAGAACTGCTGTGGAGTAATATGGATTGTCTATAAAAGATGAACATAAACTAACTCCAACGTTATTGGCTTAATGAATATACAGTCATGTGCAAGGAACACATAAAGAACAATGGTTTGCTCACAATGGCTTATACTACTTAACTCTTAGAAGATGCTTGACCCAGAGTCCCATGGATTAAACTTTTCTGATGTTTTTGGTACTGGCATGGTAGCACGAAGGAGAGCTCTTTTCAAGGGCTGCATGTGGTTAAAGCTTCCTGGCTCTGAACCTAACTTTGAATCCCACATGCACAGTGATCCAAGACAGACTCTTATCAAAATTATTGCCTAAGGAGCAACAGGATGAAAAAAACACGTAACTGGTCAGCACTGAAGTCAGGAAAAATGCTACAGCTATTTTAGTGTCCTCAGAAAATAAGCAAACCACTGTCTCCTGCATGTTTCTTCTGCATCAGAGCCAGTGTGGGCAGCAGGCAAGGAAGGGCATTCTCCCTCTACTCGGCTCTCATGACACCCCACCTGCAGTGCTGCATCAAGCTCTGGTGCCCCCGACATAGGAAGGACATTGACCTGTTGAAGTGAGTCCAGAAGAGGCCATGAAGTTGATAAAGGGATTGGAGCAGCTCGACTGTGGAGACAGGATAGGAGAGCTGGGGCTGTTCGTCCTGGAGAAGAGAAGTTTGCATGGAGACCTCAGAGCACCTCTCAGTGCCTGAAGGGGCTACAAGGAAGGTAGAGAGGGACTGTTCATCAGGAACTACAGTGGCAGGACAAGAGGGGAATGGGTCACACAGACAGAGAGTAAGGTTATATGGGATATTGTGAAGGAATTATTGGCTGGGAGGGAGGGGAGGCCCTGAGACAGGTTGGGCAGAGAAGCTGTGGCTGCCCCATCCCTGGAAGTGTCCAAGGCCAGGTTGGATGGGGCTTTGAGCAACCTGGGCTGGTGGAAGGTGTCCCATGGCAGGGGGTGGGACGAGATGAGTTTTAAAATCCCTTCCAACTCAAAACTATTTTAAATTCCATGTATAAGTATTTTCACAGGATTACAGAACACTGTGAGGACACTGAGAGTGTCACTGAGAGTGAGAGGACACTCTTCCTGTCTTGCTCTCTCTTTTCTCTGTATCTTTTGGTCTTTTCTATTAGAAGTAATAGATTTGTTTTGAGGTTCTGGGGTGTTTGTAGACTTGAAACGTGAGTGAAAAGCCATGACTGTTCTCAAGGATATTTGTAGACTGGCAGCTTTACAGAATTCTGTTGATAGTGAGAGCCAGGCTTACTGATTATGCAGTCTGTGGCCCCTTAGACCTGTTCACTATAGACCATTATTTTCCTTCCTCTTTTTTTTTTTTTTTGCATCCAATGCTGCAAAACCTTTTAAAATTTATTTATTTAGACATTTCTAAATGTCTGTTACATCACTTTCTGGAGCAGCTGGCCTGCAGCCAGGTACCACATTCTGCCTCATGCCTGTAAATCTCAGTAATCAGTTAAAGTCTCTGTGTACAGATAATATGTCTTTTGTCAACCTTGTTTTGTGTGCAGCTTAAGGTAAAGGAAACAGAAAATTTCCAGGGAGATATGAACTGGAGGAAGATTACAACCACATTTCATTATACTTACCTTCTATTTTTAGGTTCTCATCTATTAGTTACTAATATCCTTCTTGATGCATTGCAAGAAGGGAAAACAGTGACCTGTGCAGGTAAAAATGCTGCAAGTGCATTATTGGCAGCAGTGCAGAGCTTGAACTTTGTCAATACAGAAGTAACAAAAGAACTGTCCTGATTTACCTTTTTAGTCCTGCAATATTCCCCAAGTTCGAAATTCTGGAGTTGAAATTCTTCAGAGAGTCACAGAGACAAACTCTCCTTGCAGCTTCAAAATCACAAAAGGGCTAATGATGCAGTAAACAACCTTGATTCTCTCTCTGCACAACCTTTTAATGACTGTCATTGCTTCAGCGTCAAGAGTTTGTGTGATCTAATTAGGGCAAATTGAATAAGACTGCTTTTCTACTAAAGTGTGAGAAAGTTAATTGAAATCAATCCATGTTCAGTGAAAACGTTGGAGACATCACTGATAATTTAAAATGATTAAAAGATGTTGTCCTGCAGCAAAGCAGAAACATTAACTCTCAGAGTCTGTTAAAGAAAACTCCCTAAAATATTTAAATTATATTATTCAGCTGAGATGGACTAGAGATAGCTGAATCAATTAGAAATTATGAGGCATAAAGTCAGCATTGTAGTCTTCTTTGAGCTATTTCAAGCTATTTGTTTTTTCGAAAGTAATAGATCTTTTTAAAAATCCCATTTGTGACATTTGTTGAACAAAGGAGTGCTAATGACATGAGGCAGTACTTGCAAATCTCCAGTTCTCATCGATGGGCCATTGTGCTTTGAGAAAACTGAAAAGTATTTTCCAGGTAAGTTGTAAATTTCTTGTTCACGGGAGGCAAAACATTACATTTGGGAGATGGGAAGGTTAAAATCCAATCTCTTGGCTTTATCAAATTCGTAAACATGACAGGGTAATTATGACGGTTTTCTTATCTCAAGCCCTTATATTCATCATGAAATCATAGAATTATTAAGGTTGAAAAATACCTCCAGGATGATCCAGTCCAACCTGCTGAGAGGATGAGAATTCAGTGCTGCACAGTTCTGCGGCATCTTCATTTAGAAGTTTCATCTAGCACGAGAAATAAGACAGAAGGTAAAGAATAGAATTAAAAAAAACCACTTGAAATAATAACCTTAAAATTCATGTGGCTGTTGTTGCCTACATTCAGCCTTGGAACAGACATGATGGACCTAACTCTATTACCTCCCATCTCTAGCAGGACTTATGCAGAGCATTAAGAGGGTTTCAAGCCTGCACAGTGGATTTTTTAGGTGAGGCACAGCGTGTGCGGAACTGGCCCCACCCTTTACTCCTAAGGTTCATCTGCCAGGGCCCAGCAAGCTTGGACGGTGACAGCAAGGTCCTCAGGATGTAGGTTTGGTTAGAGTATCCTTCTCTTAGATGGATGGCCTGACAGGGCTGAGCGAGCTCCATCTATTAAGAAGGTTTAAGGCAATGGCAAACGGCTGGTAATACTGCACAGACATGGAACTGTATGAAAGATAAATTCTATAAAATCTACCATAGGCATAGACTAAAGACAGCTAAAATTAATCTGCCAAATACTGGTAATTTTCTTTTATAGTCTGTCACAGCTTGTACTTGCAGATTTGTATAAATCTCTATTCTGGCAGTTTCTTCCTTAGCCACAGTTAAGCATATGGAGTTATAAAAGGACTGATCTTGAGTCAACAGCACAATGGATGTCTTGCCAAGTCTTCTTAGAACCAGCATGTAAGATCACTTTAATTGCTCTATGTGTTCCGCTCCCAAAGCCTGGATTATCCAGTCCAGCCCAGGTTTCTGAGTGGGGTTTGTACCATGTCCAATGGTCCTAATCATCAGTGGCAGCTTCCCTTCCTTGAAAGCCAGGGTCCACACCAGGCTTTCATTCAAACATGGATCAGGTATGGCCAGCACCTGGTAGAGCTGATGCTGGAAAGACTTCCACCCCCTCAGTGCACCTATGGGAGACAGAGGAAGATGTGGAGTCTGGATCCTTCAGATCAGGAGGGATCACAACATCTGAAAGACTTTGCACTCTTGCAGAGAAATACAACTTTGGGGTATGTATCTGATCATTTCTATTAATTATATTTTTAATTGTGTTTTATTTGAGAGCTGTTCCTTCTCTTCACATACACTAGTGCCTTACTAAAATAGCAGAGGTTTTTACTCTGCCCAGTTGGAGTGAATAGCACTGATAATGTCAATAGTACAAGTGTTTGTCTTTTTTCCTTCACAGTCTTTCACCTTCTACTCTTGTACAAGGCATGAATCTTGGGTTGAAGTAGTTTTTTAAAACTTTTATTTTAAGGGAAAGCATACTTTCATTCTCATGACTGTAGGGGAAAAAAAGCATTAGACACCTCAAGACTCTAAAACCAGAGCATAATTTATTATTTTTGAACCAATTTAATGACTTGTATTAATGTTCTGTTTGTTGTTTTTCTTGAATAGTAAATGCTTCAACTATGCAATACTGAAAGATACCCTTCTTTCCTTTGTTTATCAGTGTTCAACTACAGGCAGAAGAAATAATGTTCTTAGTCAAAAATTGGAAGCAAGTTAACTTCTTTACCATCACTTGTTGATCTTGCATGATCTTTGAGCTGCATTAAGGCAGAAAATTGTACCAACCCTTTGATCACTCTTTTTGATTTCAAATGCTGAATTTTCTGAGTTTGTTCATCAGAAAAAAACTCCACATTGTTCTCATTCATACTACGAATATTGTGCTATCTCAGAGAATATGTCTGCTACTGGTCTGTACTACTGTGGTGCCTACTGGTTCTAACTGATTGACATTTTATTTGCCAAAAGTGATGATAAGAGAAAAATAATATTTTCTGAAGAGGGTAGTGAGAAAGTAGAAGAAAATAAATATTTTACCCCAAGAAATGAATTGATTTTTTTGGGTCATTCAGGAATTATGAATATTGTCAGGAAAGGAGACTGGAAAACATCTGGTATTTGGTGCCTTAATCATAAAATCTTTCCCCCTCTCAAAATATTTCTGTTAAAAAAGAAATACAGAGCACTGAAGAACCTGACCCACAAAATATCCTCAGGACTTTTGTGCACAAAGAATGTCTAGAACTTTAAGGTTCCTGTAGTTTTAAACGTGCGCCTTCTAGTCTATCCAGAAACAAATCAACAACAACAACAACAAAATTTCCCTTTCTACACCTAAACTGAACATGGAAAGTTAAGCTAAATTGCATTCTACAGGAGGCTTAGCTGAGCTCTGTGGGTGGAATGCCCTTTAGGACGTTTGAATAGTAGTCAGTGAAGGCTCAGTTTAGTTGTACTGGTTTTCCCCCGTTGCCTCCTCTTACTTATACATATCACTTCTAACAACTTGAGTTTTCACGCACTTTCATATTACACCACCCACTTTCTTTCAAAATGCCAGGCCTTATTTCCTCTGCAAGATGTTTAATCAAAAATGACCCACAATTTCAAGCATGAATGCCCAACATCTCATTATTAAGCACTATCTGGGACATTTTGGAGTGCTGTAACCTCAGCTGGGATGTGGTGACAGGATTCAGGAGGCCACTGATGTTTTACAGTTTAGGTAATCATTTAACTATCCTTAGTATTTGGTATGAAAAAGCACAGGGAAAAATAGCTTGGTAGCTTTTTGTATTAGCAGGGAAAGTCTTGACCTATATGACCTTGGTCTCATTTGAAACCTCAAGAAATCAAAGTAAGAGCCAGCCCAAAGAAAAGGCTCTTGAGTTAATTCACTTTCCCTGTTTCTTGAGTTCTCAAGGGTTTTACTGCAAGGACGTTTTCCAGTTCATGAATTTTTTAGACACTTTCATCACTGACCTTTCACTTCAATTTGAAGAGAATAGTGAGGTCTGGGCAAAATGGTATTGTTACTATTGTCTTTTAGTTTGTCTCATTTCCACCAAACACAAATATCCAGATTTTGTAATCATGTTTATCTAGCAAGTCTTGCTAGTCTGAAAAGAACATTTCTTCCTATTTTAGTCTTTAAAAGTATTATGTTACTTTGTGCAATAAACTTTAAAAAATGGGTTGTGAAAAATGATGAAAGCAGCTGAAATTTATTATTTTCCCCATAGCTCAATTGTTTTGAAGTCATTCAAGGATTGTTTGATTTCCTTTTTTGTAAGAATAAGCTTTTGAGATCCATTTTTTTTGGAAGAATGCAGATTATAACTGGATGCTATCCAGCTACCAGTGATACTCAGGTTGTGACAATGGAATTTTCATAGTGTGTCTCTGGCTTGGGCTCAAAACCACAAGGTCTTGAGGTCTTATGGGACAACCTGTTGATGTGAATGTCTGTGAGAGTAAAAGCTTGGACTTGTAAAAGTGTTTCTCTACCTCAGCAACATTGGTGGCTTTACTGAGGGTTTTTGCAGGTATAGCTGTGGCTGCGCCATCCCTGGAAGTGTCCAAGGCCAGGTTGGACAGGACTTGGAGCAACCTGGGCTAGAGAGGCGGGGTGGAACTGGTTGGGATTTAAGGTCCCTTCCAACTCAAATCCATGAATCTATGAAGTGCACCTTTTTTAAGTGCTTTGTTCATAATAAACCCAGAGATAATCCTTTCACTTAATGGTAGTATGGGCTGAATTGATAAAGTGGTGGAAAAGTGTGATGTGTTTGGTTGTCCTTTTGTGTTGGAAAGAGGGATATTGCACAGGTAAAATATAAAGCAAGAAATGTGTGACCATTCCTGTGAGCTGCACATTTTTTACCCTATTGTTTAGTACTGGGGATTTGTAATATTGCTGCTAATTAAGTGAGGCTTCAGTTTACATCATCCTGCTACAGCAATAATCATGTTCATTTAAAGGTCATATTAAATTATTTGGGTCTTAGCTTCATAATAACTAATTCCAACAACACTATTTCAAGCAGTGATATTGTTTAAAATTTGTAATGCACTTATATTCTGTCATGGAAGTGTTTGTGCCTCTATATTGAACAGTTTACTTTTAGGAAGACAATTACTATTTTTCTACATATCCCTGCTTTATTTGCAGAAAAAACACCTTTGGCTGTTATAAACTCTGAGTCATCATTTGCATGTTGTAAAGTAGGAGAGTTCAGTAATACACACGCAGAAGCCTGTAATGAATAAATGAAATTACAAAAGGAAAGGAAAAAAGCCAAAGGAACCTGATCTGGCTATTGGATATGATGCCATTGCAATGTTCCATTGCTGCATTTTTTATATCCATATAACTTTGACATACAAACTAAAGCTGGTTGGCTGAAATTCTGCTGAATCCCAGCTAAAGTTCATTAGATATTTCTATCAGTTCTGAGTTTCCAGATCTGTCCCATTATGCTAATTGAATTAAACAAAAGAAAATATCCCACTGGTGACATCAGAATCTCCTTTTTTGTTATCTTTGTGTTACCTTGACAATAGTTTAAGTGCATTATGAGCATTTTGCAATGCTTGCTGCATTTTAAATGGTACAGATTTTCTTTTGTTCTCCTTGTCAGTCAAGTAGATATCACCTCATTATTTTATAACTATTTAGTATGTTTCCTGGATCTTATATATTTTAATAGTATGACATACTATTAAAAGAATAGTGAGGTAAAGGTTGTTGGACACAACCCTTGGGGTTGAAACCAACTCCTCAGCCATCAACACAAATCCTGAGAGAACAGTTCTCCTACCTGGTGTTGCAGCTCTGGCCTGTGCTGTGGGGGTGCCTCAGGGAATTCTGAGGTCAGCTGTAGAAAAGTACATGTCTATATTCAGAGTGAGAAAAACACTAACATAATGTCCTTACCCATTGTAATCTCATTTCCTCAACTTTGGGAAACCAGAGATCTAATTCTGTTGCACCACGTACTGAATATTTTGAAAAGTAAGTATTTTTTTCCCTTTGCAAAAAGACTAATTTGAGGTTTGCTTTCAGTTTCAATCACTGTTTAAATAGACAAAAATATAAGTATTTTCAGACTGGACAGGGGTTTGAGTTTTGAGTCTGGATTTGATATTAAATTTGCACTTTTCTGAATTATGGGAGTCCAGGAGTTGGGAGTGATGGAGATTGCTCTTAAATATACTGGCAGAGCATCAGAGAACAGTTAACACAGCTTTTCCATACATTTGTTATGGAATTCAGAACAGGTTAACAGTATTTTTCTTCCGAACTGTATAATGTGTGAAGTGGAAAAAAAAAATCTGGTTTTTGTTTGTTTGTTTATGTTTTTGTTTGTTTTTGTTTGTTTGTTTTTACCTTTTTAAAAGTGGAATCATGAAAGATGAAAGTTTCTAAGCCACTTAATGTGATTGATGCATTACTTTTGGAAATAGAAGGCAAGACTAAAAAGAATAAAGAATAAGAAAATAATATAAATAACAATATAATAATAAGTATGTTTACTGATTATCTGATACTGTTTCAATGGCAATTTATTTTGCTCTAAATATTACTTCTGGTTTGCATTATTCTGTTTGCCCACCCAGTGAATTTTAATGGATTGCCTGTTTCACAATCCAATTTTTCCCTATTATGTTTAAAAAAGATAAAACCATTCTTTGTGTAAGTCCCTTGGGGAAAAGCTGCATGAAAGTGGTAATGGCAATTATGGCAAATGCTGAAGCCAGCATCTCTAAGTACTTGCTGCAAAAATGATATATACAGTATTTCATGATAATGTTAATTACATGGACTGTGTTATTTACCTGGAGCTCTTTCTGTGAAAATAGAGCCATTGCAGAACTGAAAAAAAATAGTACCCAGAGTCTCTGCACTTAAAATGTTGCTTCACTTCTGTTATATTAAGAACTACAAAGTCACCCATCTGTTTAAACGAAACTACAAGATGCTGTTTGACTCCAGGAGACCACATATGGAGAAAAATAATTTGGATCAGTTTAAACTAATTTTAAAGTTTAGTCTTTTTTCACTAAACATCAGGCTGTGCATGAACATTCTGAAGAATAATTGATTGATGATGCATGTGTAGCTTTGGCATATCATTACACACAATCATTCAGTTCCTACTGACACAATAATGCCAATTTTATAGATACCAATAGCTTGCTCTTTTCTTCTGGGAGCATTGTTCTAATGATAGTGAGCATTTTGATTTGTGGCTTCTTTTCAGTTTATGGTTACCTGTTGCCAGTAGTTCAGTAATAGAGTATAACCTCTCCTTCATTCCACAGTGGCTCGGTGATCCTGCTGAGATGAAAATGAAACAGACTCTGATTTAGTCTGGAACTTATTAATGAACAAAATGTTTGTCTGTTCTTGTGGAATCTTCATAAATTCAAATCTGTTACACACTGGTCAAACTACCAAAGCCTGAAGTACAGGCAGCTCCTTTAATATGTAAAGTTCAAGGAGCTTATTCTTGCTTTCTAAAGGAGCAAAATTTTAAGTCCCACTTCCCTAGATTAGTGAAAGGCCTTTTGCTATCAGTTTGTAATGCTTTAGAGTTTATTCCTAACAAACCTTTGTCCTTGCAACATGTAGCTACCAGCTGTTAGAAGCCATTTCTGTAGCTTGTGATTTTAATCAATTTGGTGTGTCTTCTGAAAGTAATAAAACATCATTGAAATTCTGTTTTAAGAACGTTAATGCACTAATTGCTTCCCATGTGACTGCAGACAGCTAAACTGTAAGAGATGGACTTGCTACTGTAGAGCTTTAAAGAAAAAAAATTACACTGATATCCTTGGTTGCACTTTAATTTATAGATTAATAGACCTTTAAATTTGAAACCAGCTCATCACCTTGCAATAAATGAAACAAGGTTATTTTGGGCAGTTTTTAACAAAGAGTCAAGATAATCTTAAAGGTGGATAAATTCAGAAAATTTCAAAACTTATGTGCATGGACAGCCTATCTCTAGGCCTCCATCTCCACGATTTCCTGTTCTACCATCCTATTCATCTCTTGCACTGCAAAGTTTCCATACCCATGCTCTGTAGCAGTTCTGGACCATGTCTTCTCTTTTTCAAGTCGGTGTGTGCTGTAACCTGAACTCCAAGCAGTTGTCTCAGCTGGTAGAGCACTGCGCTACCTTCTTATTGCATCATCTTTGCTTTCCTGTTGTTACTCTGATTTCCAGTTCCACCGTACAGCTCACATCATGCACATATTGGCAAATGTAGTGACCTAAAGAGAGGTCAGATCATCTTCTTGTTAGCTGGAAATAGGAGTGGTTTTACTCAATAGCATGAATCAAATCAGGCTGGAAGTGCCAGAAGAGGAAACCCATTAAAATTTAAGGCAAGAGGAAATTTTAATTACTTTCAGTTCATGCCAAAGTCAGAAAAATATCTCCAAAAGGAAATGATTGTTAACAATCACTTGATTCTGAAAACCAGCAATGAAACAAATAGGTTAATTCTGGCTCCACAGGACAGGGGAAGCTTCTGGCAGCTTCTAACAGAAACCATCCTAGTAGCCCCCCCACCAACTAAAATTCAGCTACAGAAACCTATGACAGATACCTAGTTTATTTTTATGTGAAACATCCCTGTTACCAGTAGCTAGGAGAGTTCCAACTGAATTCTATATGAGCTATGCTTGGCCTCCTGTGTAACATGTCAGCTTTTCCCTGTGACTGATGTTATGCATGGCTGGAGTAGTACCCACCACACATTGTGATCATCAGGATGTTGCCACTGCTCTCAAGTAGAATCAGCAGCATAATCGTAGAATCCCAGAACAGTTTGGTTTGTTTTAAGGTTCATTCCATTCCAATCCCTGCCATGGACAGGGACACTTTCCACTATCCCAAATTGCTCCAAGCCACGGCCAACCTGGCCTTGGACACTTGCAGGGGTGGGGCAGCCACAGCTTCTCTGGGCAACCTGTGCCAGGGCCTGCCCACCCTCACAAGGGAAAATATTTTATCATAAAATCCTTCATATTGTTTTTTGAGTTGGGCTGTTTGTGTGTGTGTTTGCACCTCACACAGAAAGAGCTTAATTAAATCATCTTTAATTTTGTTTCTTTCAAAGATATCTCACTAGATAAAGTAGTCAGTTCTAAAGAAATAAATTAGAAATCCTTCTCAGACACTAATGTAGCTAATTAAACCAAGCTAAACAGTACTTAATTACTCATATCTGGAATGAAGGTAAGAGAGAGAGTGATATAAATGAATTCATTCATTTCAGACTTGATACAGTCACTGTGAGTTTGAGAATTCTATATGGTCATGGTTCCAAGTCCCTGAGAACATTGTCCTCTCTAAAGAGGCCTTGATGTAGGAGGCCTAAAAATCAAGTGCCCTGGAATAGTGGGTAGTCTTGGAAGACAGAGGCAGTTATTCTCCATCCTAATCTTTAGGCTCTGCAGAATCTTTCTCTTTGCTGTCTGATGCATTGTTTGCAGAAGTCATTAGTACCAAACATTTTCTTATATAGCTAAATGAACAGCTCCAAATGATTTATAGGAAGATTTCACTGCAAGTGTTGGCAAAGATCGAAACTTCACAAAAGAGCTGAGAACCCAGCAATTTCTGTTTAGACTTGGGAATAAATTAACAGATTTTGAGGAGGGCACAGTGCCAGCTTTCTTTGCCAACATCTCTTCATTCTTCTCTGACAGAATTACTGGTTCCAGAGAGCTTTCATATATTTTGGATGGTTCATAAACGGCAATGTAGGTTGTAAAAAATCTTATTCTAAGAAAAAATGAGGGCAAAACCACAGTGGAGGTTATGACAGAAGGAAAAAGAAAGCAAAAAGCAGACAAGAATCTTGATGTAATATCCATTAAGATAATGCAGTCTTTATGCATTGCAAATTTGCAGATTTTTATCTCTTAACTCTATTCAAGTGCCAGGTCAATGCTAACAATTAATCAAAAATACTCCTCAGAAACTGTTTGTTAAACTTTTCTCTCTAACCTGTTTTCAATTCCACAAAGCAAGGAGACGAATGTAAAGCATTTCAATCTATTTATAGTCATTAAATATCGAGAATTTTGAAAGCAGTAATGAAATGCCCAGTATATTAAATGTTCTTGAGGAATTATTATGGCTGATTATTTTATCAGGTTTGAATGGCTGAGCATGTCATTATCTCCTGCAACTGCAACTTCTGGAATTGTGTTTGTAAGTGATTTGTGAGAAGTAATGTGGAATTGTGAGGAGCAATAAACGTTGTTTACTTTTTATTTAGATTTCATACTAAACCACCAAGGACAGGAAAATCTTTTTAACTTGCAGTAATACTTGTTTAGTTTAACTCCAAACAGGCTTCTCCCTGTGGAAACAGTTCCTCTTACAAGGGGTTTTGGTAGATTTCATTCTACTGCGAAGTACACTGAGAAAAATCTATCTGCTGCCAGGGACACCGCCCTTCTTAAAGAAGAGTTTGGAGGAACAAGATAGCCACAGAATTAAGGAGAAAATTAATTTTGGCAGTGCTCTGTGATGTCTCTGTTTCCTTTCTCTCTTGCTGTGTGTCTAAGTCTAATCTTCCTGTCTAGGAAATCTTCCTGTCTAGTTAGGAGCTACAACTTGATGATGAAGCTGGGGAAGTTTAATTTGCTTTTAATTTCCCTTTTAGGACCTGGCAGCCCCGTCTGAGTGCAAAGGAGATTTGGAAAGTTCTGGCAGTTATCATCCTTTAGCAAGTCACTAGTGCAAATAACAGCCAGTCCAGCGGTCTTTTGTAAACTAGTGGTGGAACAGGATATTGTATAATATATCTTATAGGAAGATCCCTGATCAGGAGATACAAAGGCTTCCTGGAAATTGCATGAATTGAGATGGTTTCAGGCTGGGAATATTCTCATTCTTCTCACAAGGTACCAAGGCTGGTGACCTCTGCTCTTCTCTTTGGCTGTTATTGCTTCCTTTCATAGATTTCTGGAGAGATTGCCTTTCCCTCTCTGGCTGCCTAACACTACAGGGCTGATCAAGCCATCCATGAAGACCAGACAAGATAAATTAGATGCTTAATTTGCATGTCAGAAACTTCAGACAGACTAATTTTAAAAGGACATTTTAATAAAGTAAAATAGTGCTGTGCACATATTAGTAATTGCCAGTTCCACAAAATTATTAATGATAGATGAGCTCTGGGCTTTGAATCTCTGCTTAAATTAGTGTTTGAAGGGTATGCCATGAAATATAAACAACAAAAGCCATTAGAAAACTTATCACATAATTTTCAATATTGAAACATTTGTAATTCCTATTATTTTTCTCTATCATTATCCATACTCCCAACTGTTCTATATAAAAACAAATATAAACCAACACCTATAATACAGGCGTGTCACATTGTAAATACTCCTCCCAAAATACAACTTGATTTTAGCGAATCTGTAAACAGAATAATATATTCCTGTACATGTTACTGCCCAACGTTCTTCAGCATCCTTTACGGCCTCACACTTACCCAACGTGGCCTGAACACACCTGTGTTCAGGGAAGGGTCTTTGAGGTGAGTTTATCTTCTTGTATCTGGTCTCCTTGGTGCACCAAAGCCCTTCCGTATCTGTTAGATAGATCTTGTTTTTCCACACCTTCTAAACTTTATTTATGTTGGAAGCAAGCAGAAAGCTAGGCAGAACATCAAAACTCTGTGTATTACACAGGGGTTTTCATTGTCGACTTTATTTTGGTTTGTGCTCTCCCACATGTATGCATATATATATATATGTATATATATATTTATATACACCCAAGGATCAAGGCTGGTTTCTCCCGACCTGCCTCCAGACCCTGGTCCTCAACTCCACTCCCAAGTATTTCAGACTGTTGCCAAGCACAGAATTGTACATGTGTGAATTTATGTGTGTGTGAACAAAATTTAGAGCTAGTTTAGCTCTTGCAATAACTTTTAGAAAAAGTATTCTTGTACATCTTTTTACCAGACAGATTTTCAGATTTTTTTCCAGATTTTTCTGTTTGCACGTTCCATTGAACATGAAGATAAACTCTGTGTACAGTTCTAATATCAGTGATGATAGATTGCCAAATTTTTGCTTGTGCTGTGTTTCACTTTTATTGTATACCTTTGATATATTTATATAAAATATATATATAAATCCTATTATGACTATGGAATTATATGTATTGTTAGTGATGTTACTGATTTTAATCTTCTGAAAACTACCTTGAGATCCCTATTAATCAGGTTGTTACTTAGCACTTCTTGAAATGATGAATGACTGCATTTTTAGCCATCTCTAAGGTTGTGCTCATTCTTTTCTCTGTTTCACAAACACTTTTTATTCCTTGCATCTCATTTACACATAGATGAGAGCTGTAAATGGCAAAGGGCAAAAGGTTAGCTGGGGATCATTCTCCAGAGCATTTGGAAGTTGTGACATCTTGAATGAATATAGATACATGTGAATTTTAAGTAAAATTTAAAAATAAAATGAAAAGAGTCATATAAAAGCAAGAACTTCTACATGTTTTAGATCATTATGTAATCCTCATTTCAAAACAAATACTCCTCTGTAGTGATTCTTATTTTTTGTATCATTAAATGCTTCTAAATTTGCAGAGGTTTCTGGGGACAGACAAGAACAGCAAAGATCAGGATCCAGCCCACTGACTTGGGTATATGCCAGGTGAAATGTACCCTGGGATGAATATGAGGAGACACTAGAGGAGCTGAGATGAAAGAAAAGGTCGTTGCCATCACAAACCTCCTGTATTCACCATTTAAACTGTTGCCTTTTGAATCTACTTTTGGCCATCACCTAAGGCCAAGAAGAAATGTTTCATCTTGTCCCAATTTCCCTTTTGCTGTCACTCACACTGATGGGGAAGCTCAGATCTTCACAATTTCATTGTTATTTTTCCCTCTGCTTCTCCACATTTTACTATTTGCTCTGATCAGATGAGACCCCAGCTGCAGAGCTGCCTCCAGCCCTGGGGAACAGCACAGCAAAGACATGGAGCTGCTGGAGAGTCCAGAGGATGCACCAGGACAGTCAGAGGATGGAGCAGCTCTGCTGGGAGGAGAACTGGGATTGTCCAGCCTGGACAAGAGAAGCTTTGGGGTGACCCAATTGTGGCCTTGCAGTGCCTGAAGGGAACCTACAAGAAAGATGGAGAGAGACTATTGACAAGGGCCTGGAGGGACAGGACAGGGGGAATGACTTCCCACTGACAGAGGGGAAATTTAGATTGGATATATGGAAGAAATTGTTGCTGTGATGGTGGGCAGGCCCTGGCACAGGTTGCCCAGAGAAGCTGTGGTTGTCCCATCCCTGGAAAGTATCCAAGGCCAGGACAGGTCTTGGAGTGACCTGGGCTGGTGAGAGGTGTCCCATGGCAGGGGGTGTGATGAGATGGGCTTTAAGTTCTTTTACAATCCAGGTCATTCTATGATTTTAACTATCAGTGGCCCTTTTTTAATTGACACCCAGAGGGAACATTTATTTCCTTTTTGGACAGAAACAAAATCTAGTTTCACAAGAGGCAGCATCTGCTTGTATCTTCTGTAGATATAAGGAGTGCTGTAGATATTTCAGTACCCTGAAGATATATTTATATAATGATCATTCTTGGGCTGAAACAATTTAAAAATCCCACTGCACACACTTGATGTTTGGTATAATGAATGAGAATTGCAATAAATAAGTTAAACACTGGAGGGTACTGATCTACTATAAAATTACTAGAAGTGCAAGCATCTTAGGATAAAATCATATTTATAATGCTTAGCTATGCTTTGTTCTCTTTACAAATCTTTGGGGCAAGTTTGAAAACTGCTGTTCCAAGTTTGCAAATTGTCTGTCTCACTTTGATTTCTGCCATCCCAGTTAAAATTTTTAACTAAACGCTATTTTTAACTTTATAGACAGTAAAGCAACAGAACTGCAAGTTTTGTCTGAACATCTCTTTTCAGGACATTGTAGATGAATTGTCAACATAAGGTTTGGAGTCTGTGGGATTTAAACTTTCACCTTCAGCTATTGTTTGTGTGGTCACCCCCAAAGTTCCTGAGCCCTGGGTTTTTAACTCTTTGCATTCCACACTTAATGCTCAGCTCTGTCCACTGCTTTTGGCAAAGCTCCCACTCTTCCAGGCTCTCCTTCTGGTAGTCTTGGCTTACAATAGTGAATTGTTTTACAGTCAGATTTTGTTTTTTTCTTTCCTACCCAGGCACGTTTTTTGAAGTTTGATTTGCAAAAGCACTGGGTAGTTCAGGAGGCCTGTGGGGATTCGTTAAAGCCATGGCATGAGTTAGATTTCTATCCTCAATTATCTCAGTGTTGTTCAAGCACCACTGAAGAGCTTCAGTGGATCTGACACAGGTCTGTCTGTCCTACATTTCTGTAACCCCAACTCTCCATCCGTCATTTCCTGTTGCATCACAGCAGGGCAGATTCTGCTCATGTGTTGAACAGATCTTACTTCTGGGATATGATATTAATTGTTCAGCTGCAGAGTCCGGATGAGAAATCCCCTTTATGAGACCACTTGGATAACCTCTAGTTTTTCCATGAATATAAAGCCTAAAACAAAGACCTGCAGTTGATTTCAGTGCTAGGCTGTGTCATGAGAAATCACTATTTTATTTTTTTTTATTAAAAAAGTGTTTAGCAACATTCACTGTTTGTTTTAAATAGCAATTTTTTCATATTCTTTAGAAAGAAACAGATAACATACAAAGAATATTTTTTTCTGTGAGTTTAAATAGTGCTAAAAGGAAAGCACATTAGTAGGGAGACAGCACATTGCAAATGAATGTAAACATTATGGTTTCTCAGCAGATTCTTGGAATTTTAGTACTTTGAATGCATTTGTATCCACAGTTCCATTGATATTCCTTGACACTTTTAATGCAGTGCTTTATTGCATCATTTATGTATTTTTAGACATAATGTTTCCAAGTGGAATAGATTTTTCCTTGTGACTACACCACTTGAGGTGAAAGCATTAACATTTACAGGGAGGATGGTATAAACCATGTTTTTTTTACAGGAATTTATATTTACATATGAAGAAATATTGAAGTCATAAAGCAGAATAAAGTGATTATTTATTTAAGTCTGGTTCAATTTTTAAAATTTGATCTGCTCTTCTAAAAAAAAGCTCTTTGCTGTATATCACAAGCAGCACTTTTTCTTTCTCTCTGATCTTCCAGGATAACTGCATTTAAACTGAAAGAATTTAGATTGGATATAAAGAAGACATTTTCTACAGTGAAGGTGGTGAGGCCCTGGCACAGGTTTCCAGAGAAGCTGCAGCTGCCCCACCCCTGGAGTCTACTGGACTAGAGAATATCCAGAGTATTCTTTAAATATCCCAGTACTGAGCTCTAAACTTGAAGAAGCTGCTGATCCTTTATTCCATTCGTTCATTGCTAAACCAGAGAATATAATTTTTTTATAGCTGACATGCAGTGTAAAGTCCATCCTTAATTAATTAGGGTTGGATTTTTAAATTAGCACAATGAGTTTAGTGGTTCTCAGGTATCCGCAACACCCAGTTGCTTTCAATAACATTCATGGGAGCATGTTTGCAATTCTTTGGAAAAGCTGTGGAGGGACTGGCCACTTCTGATATCTCAAATGTCTGTATGATCTGGAACACTCTTCCGAAGTTTTAGATCAAAGGTGCAGTTGAAATGTCTTCAGATCAATATAATATCAGTATTGAGGGCAGTTTCAGGTCCCAGTGAATGATTGCCAGATTGACCACAACCAGAGGAGTGACTAAATGAGCCATGAAATCCCAGAATGGATCAGGTTGGAAGGGACCACCGTGGGTCATATGGTCCCACCTCCTGCTCCAGCAGGGCCATCCCAGAGCACAGGGCACAGCACTGTGTCCACAGGGCTCTGCAATATCCCCAGCGAGGACACTCCACACCCTCTCTGCTCTCTGCTCAGGGCTGGGGCACTGCCCACCAAAGAAGTTCTTCCTGCTGTGCAGGTGGAACTCGCCGGGCATCAGTCCCTGCCCGTCCCTGCCGTGCCAGGGCTGTGCCCCCCGAGCAGAGCCCGCTCCCTGCTCTGCCCCCTCCCTGCAGCCACTGCCGGGCACGGGGAGGTGCCCTCTGGGTGTGCTCTGGAGGCTGAACAGCCCCGGCTCCCTCAGCCTTTGCTGCTCCCAGAGCTGCTCCAGCCCTTGGGCATCTCGGCAGCTGCGCCGGCCCCGCTGCAGGAGCTCCCTGGCCCAGCTGTGCTGAGGAGCCACAGCTGGACACAGCCCTGCAGATGTGCCTGCCAGGGCTGCCCAGAGGGGCAGAATGACCTGGTGTGTTAATCAGCTTGCATTGTCAGTGTTGCTTCTTACAAGGGCTTAAAGAATTTTTGACCAACTCTTAGCATAATCTATTGTCCTTCACTGATTAGATACTAAGGAATTCTATTTCTTAAGCAGGAAGATGTCCATTGCAGAAATTTTAGAGTACTTGTCATTAACAGCCATCTCTAAAGCACTTTGAAATTAGTATGGAGTCAAAAAATCATGAAATCATAGATTTGCCTGGGTTGGAAGGGATATTAAAGAATGAATTCCACCCCCTGCCATGAGCAGGACAATCTTCCACCAGCCCAGGTTGCTCCAAGCCCTGCCCAACCTGGCCTTGGACACTTCCAGGGATGGGGCAACCACAGCTTCTCTGGGCAACCTGTGCCAGGGCCTTCCCACCCTCACAGGGAACAAATCCTTTCCAAAATTCCATCCAACCCTTCCCTCTGTCAGTGTGAAACCATTCTCCCCTGTCCTGTCAGTTCTGGCCCTTGTAAATAGTCTCTCTCTAGGTTTCTTTCAGGCTGCCCTCAGGTACTGAAAGTCCATCAGTTTTTCACCACACCTTAAAGCAAAAAAGACTTGGATTTCTATAGAGGCAAATTTTTTGGAGGATGCACAGATTTGATGAGCCAGGAAACTGGCGGTCTTGCTCTATTGAGGTTGTTTGCGTTGCATCCTTGATGAGCTTTGTCAAGAGTTTTAAGTGCAGGGATGTTGCAATGAGATGCAATGAGATAATTTGTATTTCTGCTATAAAAGATGACATGCTTATTCTGCATGTACGTCCTGGGTTTTGCTGAGGCCAGTCTGTGTGATATCATTGATGATGTCTCTAGAAAGGCAGATCCCATATATTACCTCATGTACTGTTGGTGGCACTAAAGGCAGTGACCGAGTGGAACAAAGAAACTTGAGGAGACTGGGCTGACTCACCAATTCCCTCAATTGTACCTCCTGTGTAGCCCCTTCAAGCCCAGCTTTCAGACAAGTAAAAGCCTGTGCTGTTAGCAAGCTCCAGTGGATACTGGAAGAGAATAAGCTTCAGTTTATATGGCTGAAAAAATTCACTAAAATAACCTGGAGATAAGGAAAAGAGATTTGAAATTTTTATTTCAGGGTAAATCATTGGTGTATTCAAATTTGAATGCCTCCTTTTTTTCATGTTATATTAATTTATCTAAATTATGAGTGTCATTTGTGCATGGCAGTTACATATCAATAGTGACATAACAGAATTTAAGTTATAACAGAGAAGTCAAAGCAATCTATTTTAATCATTAAATCTGGAAATTACTTCACACAGACAAAAAAAAAGTCTCCTTTTCAAGTGACCTCCTGTGACTGGCTTTTAAAAAGTCAGAATTTCTACTTTTATCAAGACCAGATCATGGTTCATTGATTAAAAATAGCAGGTGTCAGAAACAGCTAGGCATCATTTGCTGCAGTACTGAAGTTTGAACAACATTCTGTGTGAATATGTTATGGATTAATATGCTATACATAGTGTGTTTGTTCACTTCCTACCTCTAAAGAGAGATAAAATAAGACACTGTGTCAGATTGGTTTTATGATAAAAATACATGTTTTTTTCAACTGCACAGTTCTCGGATATGTTCTCTCAGCATCCCCATTCAAGATGTTCATTTAATGACACCACTTGAATCATGAGTGTAGTCTTTCCATGAGAGAGATAATTACAGAGTTTGAAAACTAGGATTAATAAATTCTTATAGCAAGTTTGGTTTCAACTAACATTATAAATGTTACTATTTTAGCAAGTAATTGACATTTGATTAGCATGTCGCAGGGTGTAGCTGATTAGATATTCATCAAAGTTCTAAACCTTGCTTACAAAATTACTTAAAGACATGTACATAATTATCCTTTATTTACATGGTAACTAAGCATGTATTTTACATGTGTTTGCTCAGGGTTACAAATTGTAGCACATACTGAGATTATTATTTAATTATAGTAAAAATTACCAATATGATTCAAAAGTCCATGGGGCAACAATCTGCCTTTCTGACATACACGGTGTAATCTCAACCATTAAGAAGGGTTTCTTTTCTCTCTGGGTGTTAGCTCACAGAACTACTTGGTTCTGTATCTAAATCTGAACAGAACAGGAGCTTAATTTTGAAAAAAACTGAATTAAACTAATTTGTTGGCAGCTTTACTTTGAAAAATGAAATTAATTTGCAAAAAATATAGTGATGAGTCTCTCTGATGAAAAAGGTAATAAAAATGCAATGCATGCAAGCATATATTGTACTCAGATCCTGTTAGTTTGTGCTTGAGCGGACTAAATTAAATACTGTAAATAATGTAAATACCAAGAGTTAAATATGACTGCCTGACAGTTCAAGCTAAAAAGGAAAAGATACCTTTAAATTTGATCCTTTAGATCTTAAGAGCATATCCCAGGCTTATTACCTGAATCGCCAAATCAGAGCTGGCTGGATGAGGGTCATGACTCAACGTGTCACATTTGAATGATTTAAACTACAGGGCTTCCCATGTGTCAGCTTTTATAGGCAGCATTTAAAGCAGAACAGAAGAACCCAGCAGAACTCCAGTAGTAGAACAAATCTCTCATCTACACTCTTTTACAAAGAATAAATAGTAAAATCATTCTAAAATTTGAATGATTTCGGAAAAGGGAATTAACTAGGCAGTAACTGAATGCAAGCTACAGCCTTGAGCAAATTTGTAATTAGGTAAGTTACAAACCCTTCAATAATGAGAAGGATAATAGAAATTCTGACAGGTCCTCTAGTGGAGAGAGTTTGTGGGCATCTTTGTAATAAATGAACAGAGATCTATTTGATTTTTTGTTCAAAGCAAGGAGCCTCAAGAGCTTTGTGTTACTTCATTTAGTGTTTGGTGAGGCTGTTTATATGAGACGTTCCCCTACATTTTAAATCACTTATTACTGCTTTGGCAGTGTCTGTTAGATTCCATTAGATTCATTAGCTCTTCTAAAGAGCAGTGCTCTCTGGAAGTAGCTGAAACAGCTGCCCTGTGTAATTTTGTTATTGCTTTAATTTACTCAGAATTCTGCTTTAACACTCCAGCTGTCAAATATAAAGAGGAAAAAACAATCAATATAAAAGCACTTTCTACCTCAGTATTCTTACATGTATGGTTTGTGCGAAGATGGGTGAGGGAACAAAATGAATATAAGGTTTTATTATTTTCCAAGACATTTCACAGAGCTGCTGGAAGTAGACAGACCTTCTCAAAATATCAGTGCTGCAGTTCTTCCGTGTGGGGTGAGTTCTTCTCTGCCAAAGTGCTCCTCTCACACAGTGAAACATCTGTCAATCTCCCAGCCAAGCTGCATTCTGTCCAGTACCACTGGTTCACTCTTAGATTTGGCCAAATTGGGATCAGAAGAACTAGACATATGCTGTGCTCCTTAAAGCCTTTTTTTTCCCCCCAGGAACACGGGATAAGGTTTAACTGAGCACCTTGGTGCAGCTGCAGACCTGTTGATGAAAATGACTAAACGTCATTAGATTTGTTAACAAAATTCCCTATGCATTAAATTTTATATTCTTGTTGCTTAGAAGAATACAGAATGGCTTACTTTTTTGTAATCCCAAGCAGACCATCCAGTGAGAAAACTCGGGAATCTCCTATTGTTGAATACTGATTAGAATGACAAAACTACAGAATAAGGTATAACAACAACGGATGGGCAGAAGTTCAGGCTCAATATCTCTCATAGAAAGTGAGGAATGTCAACCTAAAACGTGGTTTCTTGTAGCCAATAACTTACAAATAGAGCTACAGAAGAGTCAAATTTATACAGGAATGGATTTAATTTTCTTTTTTTTTTTTTTCCAAAGGTTAGGAGGGAGCAGAGGGAAAATAGAGAATTTAATCTTGCATCATTGGTTCTGTTCTGATATCTCTCAGTGAAACAAGACAATCTTCCTAAAGAGGACTTTCAGATGAATTCTACTCTAGCATTGTCACACTGACAGAGAGTGGGTTTAGAGTAGGATATTGGGAAGGAATTGTTCCCTGAGAGGGTGGGCAGGCCCTGGCAGAGAAGCTGTGGCTGCCCCATCCCTGGGAGTGTCCAAGGTCTGGCTTGGAGCAACCTGGGCTGGTGGAAGGTGTTGCTGCCCGTGGTCCCTTCCCATCCAAATGATTCCATGATTGCTTTGTTCCAGGATTCTGCCTGAAATCCACATCAGTTCAGCAGGAGTCCCGGGACAATTGTCACACCCAATCCCAAAGGCTGTGTGTACCAGTTGTTACACTTCAGCCTGGGCCTCAGGAGATTTCACCCACATGAAACTTTGTGAAGCCTTTGGTTCTTTGGGACCTTGAATTCACATCCAGAACATAACTACACATTTTTCTCTAAGAGATTTCTTTTAATTTGGTGAGAAAATAGACATTTTGGCAAAAAGGGTTTTACAGAAATAAACATGCAAAAAGGATTTACAACAGATTACCAAGACTAGCAGGCACTGCTATAGTAAGTACTGTAGTAAGGAACATTTGTTACACCCAGCAAACAAACTCCAAGCAACTTAAGTGAGATACAAAAAATAGGTGTTTAGGTTACCAGAAGAGGAAGAAAAGAGTGAGGGAAGAGAGATTAAGAAAAGAAAGAACAGAGAGAGGAAACAGAAACAGCATCAGCTTAGAAGGCCACACCTTGACAGCTTTGAGGAGCACAGGACAAGACCCCACAGAACCACCTGGGTGCCCCTTTATAGACTCTGGCCACACCCCCTGGGCGGGACTTTGTGGCACTGACCAATCACTGTCCCCTTAGCCAGAGTGATGGGTGCTGCAGCCAATCAGAGCTCCTGGGAGCGGGGTGAGGGCACGCCCAGGGAATACCCTCAGATGAGCGGGGTGGTCTGTGTGCGACTGCAGGAGGGAAGAAAGCACACCTGGTCTTTTTATAAGCTTTACAAGGTTATCTAATGTTAATTGGATTTTGAGAAAGTGTCAGTCAGATGTTTCCCTTCCTAAAGTAACTGAGCAAGAGTGAGACTTCCTAAAATTAGTAGAGTTATCCTCTTTTAATAAATGTCTCTTGTTTACAACTGGAGTATGGAATAAAAATCATAATGATGATTCATTATTTTATTCAGCATGAGCTGAATACATGGCAAAATGTGCTAAAATATTTTGTATTTTAATTTTTTCCAAAGAATTTATATGAGTGTGTGGACTTTTACCCCTGACCAAACACCAAGCGTTCAGATGCCCAAAGCAAAAGCTTCCTCCTCCCTCCCAGCTGATAGCAGGGGTAAAGGGGGAGAGGAAAAAACCACCATAGTGGAAAGTAAGTTCTAACATCACTGAAGCAGTATGAATTTATATACATATATATATATATATGCAGAGAAGAAAAGAAAACTTAATATTACTATATGCACACACAAAATAAGGAACAAATAAACAAGGTCTACTTCCCAGAGACAGGCATGATGCCTTTACCCGATGAGACAGCAGGGTCCAAAACTGATGCCTTTCACTGCTGGAAAAGGACTAACTCAAAACTTCCATCTGTCCTCTCTTACATCTAAGGTGATGTAAAATAGGGTGGAATACTTCCCTGGATACTGCAAACCATGTGCCCTGTCTCCCAGGAAGGCCTAAGGTCAAACCATTATAGGGTGATTTTATTTTGAATTGAATGTTCTTAAGGACAGGTTCAATAAAAGGGGATAATGTTTATGTTGTTTAATCACATTCCATGCACTTTCTTGCCTGATATTTTTAAATAAAAAGCCCCTCCTCACTTTCCTCCTCTTTCTCAAAAAGCTTAATTCCACACAAATAATTTGCTTAAGTTATTTTCAGACTTTAGAACTAAATAACATCTGTCAACAGTGCCAATTTTTGGTAACCAAATGATTTTCAGAACTGTGAGCTGTCAGAGTGAGGCAGTTTGCAGCTGGTTGTTGGAAACCAACCCACAGAAGGGCAGATCAGTGGATGTGGAGAACGGACTTGGTGGAGCAGCTCAGGCTGTCCCAGTGCTGTTCCTGTCCCACTGCTGCAGGCACCTCTTGGCAGTTCATGGACTTGAGCCTGGCACATGGAGTTGCTGCATTTCAGAAAAGAGGGATCCACTGCTGCATTTGCCCCTCTCATCGATCCCCTGTGGGCCTTTCCTGTTTTGCTTTGCTTCCTTTTCATCTTTTCAGTGCACATGCTGTGTTGAATATTGGTCAGGCAATGCTAGACCCAAAAACAAGTAACAACACAGTTTTTCCAACCATTTCTCTTTGGAATGCCTCTGTAAGGTTCAGTTATTGATAACAAATTCTGAGATTATGTTAATATAAAACTGAAGCAAAGAACTAAGGTCAAAGCCAGTGCTCAGCATGAAAACTAATACCAAAGACTGGAATTAAGGGCCAGACTATTCTATAGTGGGGAAGAAAGAAAATACAATTGATTTCTTAAATTCTCTTGAATCTCTTACAAAGACAGATTTGATCAAGTGTCTGGGGTTTTGAAGTTGGCCATAGCAAATTTTCCTAGACCTTCGCAAATACAGAAGGTCCATTGCCTTCTTTCCAGTGGGCAGATTAGCAGTACCTTCTGGAACAAAACTGCCTCTTTAAGCAGAACCCACCAGCTGTTGTGCTTTAAGCTGTAAGGAGGTAGTGAAAGGTCTGGACTGCTAGTCCAGAAAAGATACTGTCAGTGCTCTTCCCCAGAGGGCTTGACTCTCAAAGACCATTTTCTCCATGAGTTGAGTTTTAACCTAACCATTCTCTACTTTTTCTTCAAAATTAATTATTTTTTTTTAATGTATGTCATGTGATTTCAGCTCCCAAGGGTAGTGATTCAACAATGTTACTGTTGTGCCACCTTATAGATAGATCTTTTTTCAAATTAGATTGCCTTTCAAAACTGTTTCTGATATTACAGTGATGCAGAATACAGAGACAGACCTTTTTCTTCTCATAGTTAATGTCTTCAAATGTTAAACTTTATATTTCTGCTGTCAAAGGCAAATGTTTGTTTATATCTTCCTCAACAGCTGTCATGTTTGTGTCACTCTATCCATATTTTTTCCTTTAATTACCTTTCAACATATACTCTTCAAGATTAAAGGCCAAACACCTTCTTTCAAAGGTCACACTTAACTGGCAGTTATGTTCATTGCAATTTCCTGAAAGTAAACTCACTTGTCTTCATAGATGAATATGTTGTCATAGCATAAGTATGCAACACATCAATAACTAGTTTATTTTGTGCCTTTCTGCTGTGCAGTTTTCCGATGTGTTGTCTTATAAGACTAATTCATCATTATAAGACCTACTTACTACCCAATATATTCAGAATTAAGGTGTTATAGTTTTAGAGTCTAGTGGAATTTTCCTTTCCCCTACCACCAGAAGGAGGGGTGAATAGGCCTGTCTTCATCCATTGCCTCTAACAAAGGAAGCAAGGTGTTACCTAGTGACTGGTAATTCACTGGGGTGGGGGCAGGAGACTCTCTGGGGTTCAGTTTGCAGGGGAGAGACGGCTCAGGAAGAAACCTCTGCCTGCGAGTTTGGTTTCTTTCCTTGGTTTCCTCCCGTTTTTCCAAATCCCTGGATTCTCGGAGTTCCCCGGTGCTTCGGAGACAGAGAGAGCGAGAGAGACTTTTCCTGGACGGGCCTTTTGCATCGGGCTTCCTGAGAGGGTTGGCGGCTGCCAGCCTTCGCCAAGCTCCCAGCGCTTGGCTGCTTCATCCAGTCCGGAGTGGCATTTGTCCTTCAGCTGCAGACCCTGAGAAGGATTCCAGCTCTTTCCCTCCCCTGCGTGTTTTTTTTTCCTATCTCCACCAACTCCACAGAGGAGTGTTGCAGCTTCAGAGGAACTCACACTACAACTTTTTTTTCCGCTTACCCCCTGGGGGCAGCTCAGCACCAGCCAAGGAGCAACATCATCACCTGCGATCCGTAAATACTACTGCGGCCAACGGAGCCAGAGACTGTGGGGGGAGAGCTTGGTTCAGGGGGTTTTTACTCATTTAGTCCTGGTTGTTTTGTTTATCCTGAATACATATATAGATATATATTATAGCTAAGAACTGTTAGCCTTTCATTTATCATACCCTAATTAAAATTTGTTTTGAAATTAAAGGAGGCTTGTCTCCTTCTTCAGTTTCTAGTCCAACAAATTTCCTAAGTTCCTCTAAACTTAGACATAATTCTAAGGTTTTTTAGTTTGAGCAATCCAATGATTAATATGAACTTTAATCTAGTCCTTGTGTGGATATAAGCATAGTTTTTACTTGTTGATTTGTGTCTAAACACACTAAAGGTGCCCAAGCTTTAGCTCAAGGCAAAGCCTACCTTGGGATTCTCTGTTTTGTTAGGGATATTTTTTCCTTATGTGGTTTATTCCCCTGCTGCCTGCTAAGAACTAAACGGATAGGCAATCGTGCAAAAGCAGAACAAGCCACTGAGAATTAACTGCTTAAGTTACAACAACATTGTGTGCTATTAGAATAAATGATTAGGAAATCAAGTGGTAAACTATATACTGATTTAACTGGTTTCCTCAGAATTTCTGTTGTGGATAATATTTTGAAGCATTAGTTAATCACATACCTTGTTTGCAACAAACTTCTTTCAGATTGTCAAAGGACAAACTGAGTATAGAATGTTAAGATATTTAACACTGTAACAGTTCACTGCTCTGCATTAATTGGGAGATTTGGAGAGCGTTAGTGATCAACTTATATTTGCTACAAACTCATCTGTTCTCAGTCCTTCAGGATTCATGAAATGATCGTCAGAGTATTTTGTCACCACTAGACCAAGGGGCAAAAACTAAATCTACAGAGACCTGCACCTGATAAACTGTGATTGGCATTTACCATCTGCAGACTCATACTGTTTAAAAATGAACTTCTGGACAAAAGGTAGATGTAAAAGAATCCTATCAGACCATTAAATTTCTTATGAATTCTAGGGCAAATGAATCTCTACTTACTTTACTACTACTCAACAGTATGTTTGGGAAGCACACTGATATTTACATTACCAAGAAAGTTGTATCTAAGTTATTTCTCAAGTAATTTAGACTGGACCTGTGCAATTTAACAGCTATTTCTGGACACAGCCAAAAATGGCTCAGTAGAGATAATTTTTTTAAAAGATTTTTGTTTAAAACACAGTAATTAGATTTAATTCTTTAGATTTTTTTCATATCATACAAGGTACCACCAATTATTTCCTTTAAAGATAAAAGCTGTGTTCAGAAAGTTGTTTGGCTTCTATTTCTGGGAACTTCATAAAGTCTTCAGGCCAATGCTTGGAGAATACTTTCACAAAGCACTTCTCTGTGTCAGATATGCTATTAAAAGCATTAATCACATCATTAGTTTTTCCAAAAGACTTCAGTATTATGCCACATATGGATAAACACTAACTTTGATGTGAAATAGGTCACAAAATTGAAAGACGAAATTCCCCTTCTCACAAGTGTCAGGAAACTTAATAGGTTTTGTGCTTTACTGAGGTAGAGCCTTCACATTGTCCAGTGATTTTGTAAGAACCTCTGTCTACTCTTCTCTATGGGTCTGAATCTTTGGTCATCTACCGCCACCACCTGTGACTCCTCGAACACTTCCACCAGCGCTGCCTTCGTTCAATCCTAAACATCCCCTGGTCTGATTATGTGACTGATGTGTCTGTCCTTGAACAGGCAGAGGTCATCTGTATCGAGGTCATGCTGCTGAGAACGCAGCTGCACTGGGCAGGGCACGTCTCCAGGATGGAGGATCACCACCTCCCTAAGATTGTGCTCTACGGTGAACTCGCCACCGGCTGCTGCAAGAGAGGAGCCCCCAAGAAGAGATACAACGACTGCCTGAAACAACACCTCAGCCTTGGCCATACTGACCACAATCAGTGGTCCACTCTGGCCTCCAATCATGAGTCGTGGAGACACACAATCTATAATGCTGCTGTCTCCTTTGAAACCTCATGCAGAATCAGCCTGGAGGAGAAAAGACACCTCAGAAAGAACCGTGCCCTGACAGTGCCACCTACGGAGACTTTCTGCTGTGCCTTTTGCCACCGGGCTTGCCTCTCTTGCATTGGCCTTATCAGCCATCAGTGCTTGCAGCAAGCGCAGGTAGAACTCTTCCAAATCTTCGTTCTTGAAGTCTAGCCATGATGATGTAAGAACATATTTCATTCCACTTCTTTGGTGAAAGAAATGTACATTTAAAATAATAGACTATTTTATATCCTTTTTACCACTGAATAGGATACAACAGAAACATAAATGTCCACTTCAGATGTGCTGTATCATCAGTTCATAGTGCCATGGCCTCACTAGCCTTTGGTTTTTGTCCATTTGTTGATATGTAGGAGATAGGTGTCTTCCAGAAGAAGAGAGAAGCCCCTAAAAACATCCATGACTGAATGTTTCACATGTCAGAAGTCCAGTTCTGTTACACACTGGCTGAATGGAGTATTTTGGAAGGAATAGAGTGTTTTGGACAGGGCTTGGGGCAACCTGGTCTAGTGGAAGGTGTTCCTGTCCCTGGCAGGATTTGGTTGGACTGAGAGGATCTTTAAGATCCCTGGCAACCCAAAGCATTCTATGATTCTGCTCTGATTTGACAGGTAATAAATAAAATTATTTTTCCCCAAGTGAAGTCTGTTTTGCCTGTAATGGTAAAAGGTGACTCATCTCTCCCTATCATGGTCTCAATCCATGGGCCTTTTGCTGCATTTCCTCTCCCCTGTCCAACTGAGAAGGGCAGTGACAGAGTGGCTTTGGTGGGCACCTAGTGTCCAGCCAGGGTCACGCCACCTCATGTGCTCTATGGTAAACACATGAATGAATAATTTGGAGATTTGTTCCTTATTTTGGACCGAATTCTCCTGTTACTGTACAGGCTGTGTCTTTCTATTTTCTGGTCATCGCTGGGAAACTTCATAATGTCATTCCACGGATGAATTCTTTGGTGCATTTTTCTTGGAGATGTTCTTAGTAGTAAGAAGATCTTTTAAAAGTTCTGACAGTATGAACATCATTGTGCATTTTTGGCCATGAATTCATGGCTCTTAGGATCTGAAATGATAATGTTATTTTGTTGTATTGTCCATGACATTTTAGATGGCAACAACTAAGATCAGGGACTATGGGACATATTTCACTCCTATCTCACTGTCAATTATTATCATCACTTTTATGCCCACTCTTTTTCTTCCTGATTTTTGGTGTTGCTGTCCTTAATTGTTACTCTATCTCATACAAGCTTGAAGCCAATCAACATTTTATGCCAATCCAATTTGTCTCTTTTCAACCATCTATTATTATTTTCTTTTCTGCTAAACTTGCATATTTCCTCTGAAGAACTTTGGATATTGTACATAAAAGGAGGAGCAGGAACCTCATGATAAGCATTCTTAAAATGAAGTGGAAATGTTTTATTGTCAAAGACTGAGACAAGTTTTGGATAAAAGAACTTATGAACGACTCTTTCTATGATAACTAAGGCTGTGTGGAGCAAAACTTAACAGAGGACTGTAATTATTTGAAATAGTGGTATTTTGGAAAAATATTGAGTCTGAAGACTAAAACCCAAACTGATCTACTTAGCAATTTACTTAACTGAAGTGGTGCATGGGACAGGATATGGAGGCACATGGAGTACAGGTTTTTAGATTTTTATTTTGTCTTTTTAATGACAATTTTGAAACAAATTAGTGCTTAAATATTTGAATATGCATTAGATGCATATATTCTGAGCACATAAGACACTCGAGTACCATGCTCACACTTGTATCATGGCTTAGAATGAATTTGCAGTTCATTAAATGGTGACAGTTTGGAATGGAAAGCATAGATCTCATAAAATATGTCAGAGGTGCAGCTGATGAAAATAAAAAATCATTTGATATTGACAGTTCAAATCTTACTCTATGTGACTGTGAAGGAGTTCAAAAGTAGATATAAGCAACTCTACAAGAAAGATTGTAACTGTACCTTATTCATTATTCATCAAAGAATGAGTCTGAAAAAAACCCTCAAAGGTAAGTGCATTTGGTCTGTAAAATGTCAAGACTAAGCCAGCCATTCTGAGAGTTATTGCATAATTTCTCTACAACACACCTGTATTTATTTATATATACAGTTAGTTAGTGTAGTTAGTTAGTTAGTTAGTTAGTTAGTTAGTTAGTTAGTTAGTTAGTTAGTTAGTTAGTTAGTTAGACTTTTGGTCTTAGTTTTGGTTTCTGATATACTGTTCTTCAGAGACTTGTGATATTTCCTCAGGCTGTTGCAGGGCACTGACATGGTGTCTGTAAGACACTCCTGAAATTTTGGAGAATCTTGATAAAGTTAAGACCAAGCTTCTGGCTGCAAAGGAGAGCAGTTAAACTGTAGAGCTACTGTTATTTTGACAGGAATATATCTGGATACAGATTTTTATTTCCAGATGAGGGTGGTTTCTGTCTTATGCATGTCGGCTCTCAGGGCTGTGGGGAGGGATTGTTCTTTCCCTTCACAGCAGGTCAAGACACAGATAGGAAGAACAATGAGGGACTCCCAGCTCATAAAATTTTGAGCCCTGAAGACCTGACAGTTGATGATTTATCAAAGTTTAGATCAGGCACTTTCATATTACTGTGTGACAAAGTCTTTTGTAAACCATGTGTCACACTGCTTTTTCACCAGAGCTATTCTACAGTTTCATGTGTTTCTCCTTGTGTCTGATTTGTTTCTTCTATGTTATATTTCAATAACTTTTCTGTAGTTGCATCAGATGGTGGAAAAATAGGGAAAGAAGAGATTTTCTATTAGCTAAAACACAATTATCTGTGACACTCATGATTGTGGACCAGGAGGATTATGGAAAAGTGTGTGACCAGGGGCAGAATGGTTAATTATTCAAATTTATTAGTGGTCTACACTGACTCAAATGCTATTCCTGCCACTTCATCATCAGCAAAGAAGAATTCAAGCTTCTTAATTTGGATCTAATTTTTCTAAACCAGTAATTTTATCTTGGGCTATTTGGGTTAACCTATAAGAGCAATCAAAGGAGCCCATGAGGATAGAAATTTGAAATTCCAGGAGCTTGTGGTTACATTGATGAATATAGAATTTAGGGATCTTCTCTCGTCTTAGGACATTTTCAGCTTCTGGGTTACAGTACCTTTCATTAATTATTTTAAATTAATTAAGCAATTTTTTCATGGTTATTTTTAAATCTCTGTTAAAAGTAATACATTGTTTTCATGTATTTTTAAATTATATGCAAGTCAAGTAGATGGATAATAATTCCTAATTTAAATGCTAAATTAACTTAGAACACTTCTAAGGAAGATGTGATATATTGTAGTTTATGAAGAAAAATTACATAGGGGTTATTTGGACAAGATTTTTTTCTTTGGCAGAAAATGCAACAGTAAGAATCAGCCAAAAGGATGGGATAGAGACTAAAAAAAGGTTGAGATGGCACAAATCCAACAAGGTGAATTAAAAAAAAAAAAATTTCCAAAGTGTCCTGGTCGGATTGTTAAACTGGTATCCACAGTGAATTAACCACACAATTTCTTTTGTTTGTATCATACAGAGCCATGAAAGCCAATTTAGCTTTTAAACTAGATCAATTTTCTTTCCTAAATGAGCTGAAGAAGGGTCACCCATCAGTAAACCTCTGTCAAACGAGCTTTTTTCACTGTCCAGCTTTGCTCTTTAATGGCACCAGTTTGAATTAGACCTTAATGTTATGTCACTTTAAATTAGTGGCTGTAGTCTGAACGTGGCAATAAAGAATATTATCAAGCCAGAGTAAACAGATTTCTATCAAAACAAATCAGTCCGGGTTAGAAACAGCAATGCCACTGACACTTCGGAGTGCTTGCCTCCCGTGGGGTTATTGGCTGCATCTTTTCAAACAAAACATGTTTAAGTCTTCCTGTGACAAAATTATTGTATGTTTAACATAATATAAGCAGAAGTGTAACAATATATTGACTCATATAGGTGTCTTTTTTTTAACTGATGCCCTTATTTTGGAGTTCTTATAAGCCAGGCCCCTACTGTCCCCCTGAAATCGGTAGCTGTTGCATTGTTGTGTTTAGCAAACCTGAAATAGTTCATTCCTTTTTGCCCAAATTTCATTCAACCCATGGAGCCCTCCTGTGTTCTGACAGGCAGCTTTGCAGTGCCAGATGTCAAACGAATCACTGGGGCTTTCCTGATGTCCTTGTTTAGTTGGAGGAAATCTGGTGACATCTTTTTCTTGTCCAAATAGCATCTCTATTTATTTTCCAAGGCATTGAAGACTTATGTGTGTGTGCACACATAATCAGATATTGATTTCTGGGCAAAATGTGTGTAATTTAGTTATGCAAGAAATAATTTAAAGCTGTTTTCCCATGGATAGTTAATTCTAAGTGATGAGTTATTCAGTTTGGAATTTTGTATCTTTATATAGTGAAATCCAATAGAGAATGGTTGTGGGTGAGTTATTTGCCAGATGGCAAAATTTCTCAGCCTACTTGTTATAGTTTTAGAATCTCTTGGAATTTTTCTTTCTCCTACTGCTGAACAAGGAGTTAATGGCCCTTATCTTTCTCCACTGCTAGATAACAAAGGAGCAGATGATGAGTGAAGGTAACTGTAGTCACTGGGATGGGTGTGGCAATGGAAGGTGGCACTGGGTCTTTGGCTTTGCAGGGGAGGAGGACTGCTGTGGGAGAGGGAGAGATGTCTTTTTGGGTGACCTTCTGCCCTGCAGGTTTGGTCTCCTTCCCTTTTCTCCCGTTTTCCCAGTCCCTAGATTTTGGAGTTCCCGGTGCTTGAGAGAGAGAGAGAGAGAGAGAGAGAGAGAGAGAGAGAGAAAAGGAGAGAAGGAGATTTGCTACTTGGGGCTTTTGCGGCAGTTTTCCTTAGAGAATAGACAGCTGCCGGTCTGGGTGTGAGGAGCCCCACAGCATTGGTGGCAGCCCCCAGCTCAGTGCATCGCCCCTTCTTCAGCCAAAGACTAGGAGAGAGTTTTGCCTACAGAAAAGGATCCCAGCTCTTCCTCTCTGCGCGGCGTTTTCCACAAACTCCACACCGCCCATCCCAAAGAGACACACTGAAATCTCTCCTCTCTGGGACAGTCCCGCACCGGCCAAGGAGAGACATCGCCACCTGCTGTCCATAAATATTACTGCGCCCAATGGGAGCAGTGACTGCAAGGTGTTCGGGGGGGGGTTACCCACAAATTGGTAGTTTAGTTCTGGTTGCTTTGTTTTTCTTGAAGAGATATATATATATATAGTAGTGAAGAACTGTTATCCTTTCTAGTATCATACCTTAATTAAATTTTGNAAAAAAGGTTGAGATGGCACAAATCCAACAAGGTGAATTAAAAAAAAAAAAATTTCCAAAGTGTCCTGGTCGGATTGTTAAACTGGTATCCACAGTGAATTAACCACACAATTTCTTTTGTTTGTATCATACAGAGCCATGAAAGCCAATTTAGCTTTTAAACTAGATCAATTTTCTTTCCTAAATGAGCTGAAGAAGGGTCACCCATCAGTAAACCTCTGTCAAACGAGCTTTTTTCACTGTCCAGCTTTGCTCTTTAATGGCACCAGTTTGAATTAGACCTTAATGTTATGTCACTTTAAATTAGTGGCTGTAGTCTGAACGTGGCAATAAAGAATATTATCAAGCCAGAGTAAACAGATTTCTATCAAAACAAATCAGTCCGGGTTAGAAACAGCAATGCCACTGACACTTCGGAGTGCTTGCCTCCCGTGGGGTTATTGGCTGCATCTTTTCAAACAAAACATGTTTAAGTCTTCCTGTGACAAAATTATTGTATGTTTAACATAATATAAGCAGAAGTGTAACAATATATTGACTCATATAGGTGTCTTTTTTTTAACTGATGCCCTTATTTTGGAGTTCTTATAAGCCAGGCCCCTACTGTCCCCCTGAAATCGGTAGCTGTTGCATTGTTGTGTTTAGCAAACCTGAAATAGTTCATTCCTTTTTGCCCAAATTTCATTCAACCCATGGAGCCCTCCTGTGTTCTGACAGGCAGCTTTGCAGTGCCAGATGTCAAACGAATCACTGGGGCTTTCCTGATGTCCTTGTTTAGTTGGAGGAAATCTGGTGACATCTTTTTCTTGTCCAAATAGCATCTCTATTTATTTTCCAAGGCATTGAAGACTTATGTGTGTGTGCACACATAATCAGATATTGATTTCTGGGCAAAATGTGTGTAATTTAGTTATGCAAGAAATAATTTAAAGCTGTTTTCCCATGGATAGTTAATTCTAAGTGATGAGTTATTCAGTTTGGAATTTTGTATCTTTATATAGTGAAATCCAATAGAGAATGGTTGTGGGTGAGTTATTTGCCAGATGGCAAAATTTCTCAGCCTACTTGTTATAGTTTTAGAATCTCTTGGAATTTTTCTTTCTCCTACTGCTGAACAAGGAGTTAATGGCCCTTATCTTTCTCCACTGCTAGATAACAAAGGAGCAGATGATGAGTGAAGGTAACTGTAGTCACTGGGATGGGTGTGGCAATGGAAGGTGGCACTGGGTCTTTGGCTTTGCAGGGGAGGAGGACTGCTGTGGGAGAGGGAGAGATGTCTTTTTGGGTGACCTTCTGCCCTGCAGGTTTGGTCTCCTTCCCTTTTCTCCCGTTTTCCCAGTCCCTAGATTTTGGAGTTCCCGGTGCTTGAGAGAGAGAGAGAGAGAGAGAGAGAGAGAGAGAGAGAGAGAAAAGGAGAGAAGGAGATTTGCTACTTGGGGCTTTTGCGGCAGTTTTCCTTAGAGAATAGACAGCTGCCGGTCTGGGTGTGAGGAGCCCCACAGCATTGGTGGCAGCCCCCAGCTCAGTGCATCGCCCCTTCTTCAGCCAAAGACTAGGAGAGAGTTTTGCCTACAGAAAAGGATCCCAGCTCTTCCTCTCTGCGCGGCGTTTTCCACAAACTCCACACCGCCCATCCCAAAGAGACACACTGAAATCTCTCCTCTCTGGGACAGTCCCGCACCGGCCAAGGAGAGACATCGCCACCTGCTGTCCATAAATATTACTGCGCCCAATGGGAGCAGTGACTGCAAGGTGTTCGGGGGGGGGTTACCCACAAATTGGTAGTTTAGTTCTGGTTGCTTTGTTTTTCTTGAAGAGATATATATATATATAGTAGTGAAGAACTGTTATCCTTTCTAGTATCATACCTTAATTAAATTTTGTTTTTGAATTTAAAGGAGGCTTATCTCCTTCTTTGGTTTCTAGTCCAACAAAATTGTTTATTTCCTCTAAACTTACACATTATTCCAAGTCAATAGTTTATGGGCACTTCCTACTACACACTGCAGGGAAAAAATGCTGTGCAACCTGCACTTGGCAATGGGCAATCAGGGAAAAAAACCTGCCACTTGTCCTGCTAAATATTCCATAGTAAAATAAACAGAGCCATTCCGAGCTGTCCGTTAGACAAATTGGAGTTGAAATCAATGGAAATTAAATGAATGTAATTTGGGCCAGAACATCTATTCCTGAATAAGACAGAACTGTGTAGACTTAAAAGTACATATAGGATCTGATCCATCCTAGGAAAACAAAATCAATGTGAAAATCTAGTTCTTAACAGTGTAATTGACAGTTATGGCACTGCCTTACAGAAGAAGAATGATCCAAATGTTGCAGCTCCAAGTCTGGGCCTTCAATAGCTCAGTTTACTCTGTGCTTCATCGCTGACTTGCAAACTGGAAAAAAGTCGATGACACACATTTCAGGGGAAGAGCTGAATTTGTCAGCTTTTAACTGGAATTATTTTAAACTTTTTTTCCATTTACTTTTGAACCCCACAGAGGATAAATAGAGATTTGACACAACACAAGCTTTTTATGGGAAAAAGAAATTAGAGGAGACAGTAATAAGAAGCAGAAGTTTTGTCTGTGTCTTGATCCTGACTCCAGATCTGGAGAAATAGGAGTCTGGGGTGGGGATTCTTCCAAGCTGTCTGTGCAGAGACCAGGTCAGAGGAGAAATCCAGGTGTGAAGCCTTCAGATACCCTGTTCTGCTGAGGACTATTAACTGAGACAGAATATTAACTTGTAGCACATTATTAACATAGTATTGAGTAGTATTAACTTAGCATTAACCAAGACAGCTACACTTCATCCTAGACTTAGGCAAGTGAAAAAAAATCATGTCCTTGGTCCTGAGGACATCTCCAATGTGCTCCCTTCAGCCCAGGAGCTCCGTCCAGCCTGCTGGAACTCTCCCATGATTTGCTGATTCAATAGCAATTCAAATACAAGTAGGTCTGATATCATTAAATGTCTGGAATTTGTAAATATTTCAAGAATCTGATGTAAATAAACCTCATAGTGTCAGGATGGTAGAACTGGGGGGAAAATATTACTCATGGTTACACTGGTGAAATCCACTATGATTGTACTGTGTAACCTAACGGGGTTTGGAACAGGTTGATTGAGATGGGACCCTGAGTCAGCCAGGGCTTTGGGCTTTTCGTAATCTGATCTTTTGTCACAATGAACTCTGGAAAAGATCAGAAAAGCTTCTAAAAGAAACAGGAAAAAATACTCCTTGTAGATCTACAATACTGGTGAAAAAGCAAATAATAATATGTAACTGCTGGGCAGTTTGGAAAAGAGAGATGTATCACAGAAGTCGTGAAGACTTTCCAGTGTTACAAGGAAGGTACGACCGTACTGTCACTGTTTCTGATTAACAGCAGCCTGAGTGCCACTGCTTCAAATTAACCGAGGCTAATAGAGCACAAACCTCTACAAAGAGCAGCTGGTTTTAAAAAGGCAGAAAGAAAACATGAGCAGCACATGTTGGGCTGAGGGATTCAGGAAGTGCTCTTTTCCTCTTGGTAAAACTGAAGTGACAAATCATTGAGTGAGGAAGATAAGGAGAGTTAGCAAATTATGTCACCAATGAACTTTGTGTGGAATGTGTTAACATTTTCTAGCTGAGATGAATGATTTTATTAAATATCTGAAAATACTTTAAAACATATTCTAGAGCATAATATTAATATCTCTTGCTAACTTGAGACTTCAATTTACGTTGGTGCTGTGCTTTGCTGTTCTGTGCTTAAAAATAATATCATTTCAAATTATAGAAACTAATTTATCTCTTGCCTTACTCTGTTTTTAATGGTATTCATATATTAAGAAAAGGGACAGTGAATCCTTACAAAAATTTACTTTACAACTCCTGTGGCTTCTGTAATTTTCACATATATAAAATCCAAGACTCATATATAAGAAAATGGAAATCCAGACTTGGAGGACACTGAACACAAAACATCAGTTTCTGGCATCTTTTCCCAATTCTGTGAATTGCATGGCAAATGCCAGCATAAAATAACACGAAGAATTGTATGAAATGGTGATGGAGACATGTTTGCAAAATTTCTCTTCTGCAGCAAGGTCGATAATCCAGCCTTGAATTCTAGCTGATCAACTGGTTTCAATTGCTCGGTCTAACAGCTGCTTTTCACTGGCTAATATTAAAGTTGGTGCTCTTTGGTCCTATTTTGTGGCATACAAAGCAATGCCTGGGCACTCAAGATGATGGAAAAACACTCAAAGGATCAGAGAGGTAGAGGAATATGCTGTCGCTGTTTTCACAGACTTTCACATGCTGTGTTTGTTTGGTCCATGCAGAGGTCTCTGTTGGCAGAGAAGTTGTGCCCATGATGATTCCTACACCACTGCTGTGTGGGTTTTGCTCCTGTGCTTGTGAAAGATGCCGTGTTTTTGTTGGTTTCTTTCTGTCTCAGAATTCCTCTGTGAGTAGAAGGCAGCTTTCAGGCTTCTTACACAGAGTTTTGAACCTGAAGAGTGAAATTTACACAAAATAAATGCTTTACGTTGAATTTTCTGAGATCAGTTTTCAAAGACTGGGAAACCCATTAATTTTAGCTCCATTTGCAACTGATTAAGATGTATTGTTCTTGGGGGTTATACTGACTTTGAAAAGTGGAAAACCATTAAAAAACAAATCAAGTAAGAGCCAGAAAAACTATATAATATGACATTTCAATTATTTGGATGAAATTTTTCTTTCCCCTACCACCAGAGTGAGCGGCGAATAGGCCTATCTTCATCCATTGCCTCTAACAAAAGAAGCAAGGTGACTGGTAATTCACTGGGGTGGGGGAAGGAGACTCTATGTTTTTTTCAGTTGGCAGGGGAGAGACGGCTCAGGGAGAAACCTCTGCCTACGAGTTTTGGTTTCTTTCCTTGTTTTCCTCACGTTTTTCCCAATCCCTGGATTTGCAGAGTTCCTTGTTCCCGAGAGAGAGAGAAGACATCGCTAGCCGGGGCCTTTGCACCGGGCTTTTTCCTGAGGGAACCCAGCGGCGGCCAGCCCAGACATGAGGGGCTTTTACATCAGAGGCTCCAGCCCAGAGGCCAACAGACCACAAGCTGAGGAAAGAGGATCCCCACCTTTTTTTTTTTTTTTTTCCTTTCCTTAGCTGTTTTCTTCCCACCGACCCCCACAGAGGAATTTGACAGCCTTGGAGGGATACCAAAGCTTTTTTTTTACACCAACCCCCCGGGGACAACTCAGCACCGGCCGGTCAAGGAGCAACATCATTCCCTATTGTCTCTAATACTACTGCGCCCAAAGGAGCCAGAGACTGTGGTGGGGGAGGGTTTGGTTCAGGGGGTTTTTACTCATTTAGTCCTGGTTGTTTTGTTTCTCTTGAATACATATATAGATATATATTATAGCTAAGAACTGTTATCCTTTCATTTATCATACCCTAATTAAAATTTGTTTTGAAATTAAAGGAGGCTTGTCTCCTTCTTCAGTTTCTAGTCCAACAAATTTCCTAAGTTCCTCTAACCTTAGACAGCATCCAACCTTAAATTGCTTATCCATGTGGTCCTGGCCTGAGTAGTGGTTCAGGTGTGTCTAAGAAAATTCATGTTATATGATGGGAGATCCTGTTCCTCAAGGACAGATGTTCATGTAAGGTAAAGAGGATTAAAGGTAGAAGAAACATCCATCTGGCAAGACTTTGCATTTCAGAATATTGTACCAAAAAAAAAGGGAAGAATTAAGACTTCTACAATGTTTAAATAATGCACAAGTTACTTGATATTACTGTGGACAATTTTATGAACTACAGTATATGAAAACTGCCTCAGAACTACCAGGCCATTTCTACTTTACATATGAAATATATCCACAGAATGTTGACAACTTGAGGAATATTTAAATGTAGAATTTTAAACTGTTATAATTGGAGAAACTTTCCAGAAATTGTTATTTGATCTATGACATTTCAGGCTAACATCTCTGTCCTTAAAGTTGTAATTATAAAGTTCAACTTTAATTGTGCAGAGGGGTCAGTGTTCAATTCTACATCTTCATCTCCACCAGGCTGTCTGTCCTGATTTTACTTTTGCAATATTTGTTTCACCAAAACATGTTTTCTGTGAAAGTGAAGAGGTTTTAACTCTTTTATCTCCCTACAAGCCGTTGCACAGTCAAGAGAGTTCAGATGACGTAGCTTCAACTGTGGTTTACCAGAAGGGCAGAGCTAATAATGTTTTCTAACACACACACACAAATGCAGGTGTTTTAACTTGAAAAGAGACAGAAAAGGCTTGCTGGGGCATATTTAGGCATTGAGAGAGAATTGGAATAGTTTAAATTTAATTACTATCTCTGTGGTTTGTTACATTTCATAGCAGTGTGCTTTTATTGCTGATTATCTTCTGATTTCTCTCTTGCTCTCTCTCTCTGTAAATTCAGACATGGGGTTCTCAGTTAAAACTCCTTAGCATGATAATAATTGATATCCAATAAATTATATTAAAAAGTAGCAAAGCAGTGGCTTTTCTTCTTCCCATTAAACTGATTTTGGCAAAAGAGATCTGGTCAATATTAACCAAATTATAAAGTAACTTCCTGAGATGTGATATATTCATGTGGAAATACAGGGTATGTGTCCCTGTAGATGGAGAAATAGATCCTTTTTTTTTTTTAATTGTTATTAATTTCAGAGGAATCTGTACTTTTTCTTATTTTTTTCATTCTGGATCATTTCTAAGTCAAAGAAAAATACCATCTGCTGTTCTATTTTTATACCACTTTATAAGTATTAATCTAAGCAAATTTCTATGACTTTGCTTTCTTTCTGTAATTGGGAACTGTATTCAGGCCAGTTCAATTACAATTAAAACCCAGAGTGGTTGGTTTAAAGTGCCTGTTTTCAGGCACAATAGAAAGTACCAGTGAGGGATCTGAAAGGAATCCACCTGGCTGTGTTTTACTTCCATCTGGGACTATTGCTTTGCACATGACTGTCATTCCAGCCAGTCTGTGAAGTATGTGAAAATGTCAGTGGGAAGCTGCAATGCTTCCTGATGTTATTAAAACCAAATTGTGGTTTTATAAAAAGGCAATTAATTGCCTGTTAAAGTTGAAGTAAATCAATGGGAACACTGCAGTGCAGAGAAGGACATTAAAAATCATAGAATGAGTTGACTTGAAAGGGACCCTAAATCTCATGCCCTTCCACACCCTGCCATGGGCAGGTGTGGTGGATTTCACCCAATGCCCACCCAAACCTCCAGGCCTCCCTTTCCCAGTGGGAAAGGAAAAGGAGAAAAAGCAAAACACAGCTGAGAGATAATGGCAAAACAAACTCAGAGTGGCTAAATACTTAAATTTATTACTAACAAGATAAGAACTAAAAAGTAAGAAATAAATCTGTCTTAAAAACACCTTTCTCCTCCCAATCCTACCCCTTTCCAGCAGTTCCAGGGATCAGGGAATGGGGGTTTTGCAGGCAGTTGTTGTTGCTGCCATTGCTCTTGTCCTGTGGGTCACTCCATGGGGGGCAGTCGGGTCTCTGCCCCCCGATGGGCTCCGTGGGCTGCAGGGGGACAACCTGCTCCCCCACGGTCCTGCCCACGGGCTGCAGGGGGGCCACAGCTCTGAGTCCTTCCCCTGCTCCCCTGGGGTCCCTCCCATGGGGGACAGTCCTCGATAGACTCTGCAACATGAGTGCACCCCCTGGGCAACACTTCTGCCGGGGGAAAAACCTGCTCCACAGGGCACAGCCACAAGTCTTTTGCAAACCTTTGCTCCATCCTGGGCCTCCCACAGGGCAGCAGCTCCTTTGGGCATCCACCTGCTCCTCCATGGGCTGCAGGGGGGTCTGTGCACCCTGATAGATCTCCATGGGCTGCAGGGGGCTAATAGCTTTGAGTCCTTCTCCCCCTCCTCCAATGTGGGGTTCCGCCTTCTCCTCCTCCTCCTGCTCTGACCTTGGTCTCTCACTCTGAATTGTTATACAATAACTGGAATTTTCAACTGCCCCACACTCCTAAATTCTTAAATACATTGTCACAGAGGTGTGACTGTGACTCTTAATTGGCTCAACTTTGGCCATCAAACAGGAGGTCCCTCCTGGCCCTGGCTGTCCTTGGCTCCACAGGACTGGGGAAGCTTCTGGCAGCTTCTAACAGAAACCATCCTGGAAGACCCCCCCTTCTACTAAAATTCAGCTACAGAAACCTGTGACAGCAGGGACACCTTCCACCAGCTCAGATTGCTCCAAGCTCCCTCCAACCTGGCCTTGGGCACTCCCAGGGATGGGGCAGCTACAGCTTCTCTGGGCAACTTGTTCTGAGCAGTAAGAATGACTTTAAGCCATGTCACACAATACAAGGTTTTCATATGCATAAATTCCTGGGTGCTCCTTTATTTGAATATGTTTTCTAAGCAGGAAAAATCTAATTAGGATCACCTGAAGGAGCAAGAGAACCAGCACAGCCAATTAAGAGTCCATCTATCTCATCATTGGCCCTTGAAATCGTAAAGCAAACCAGCTTTTTTTTAATTATGAAAGCAGATTACAGGCATGAGATTTGTAATTCTCAAGAGAGCACTGGGGAGTAACATCAGTAAGCAGCAGGATGAATTTATGAGCACTTTCAAGGTAGAATGTACCATCATTAATATGATTTTAAAATGTACATGAGGGTCTGATAATGTGAAGACTGTGGGTTTATTATCTCTGTATGTATAGGTAGTGTTTCCTATGAAAGGCAGAGTACCTCAATACCATTGTTATTTGAGGACCTTGAAACGTTCTGCAAAAATAATATAATAATTATTATTTGGTGAATTAAAATAATTTTGCAGACTACTTGAAGAAACCTGATCTTGAACAGAGGAGAGTGCACCATGTTGTAACATAATACAAATATTTTCTAAACATACTCATTATCACAAATACATTAACTACAATAGAGATTTCGTTGTAACCAGGTTCTTCTGCCTTTCTCTCTATGTCATAAATTGCTGGCTGATGACATTTGCTGTACCATGTAGAAACTTGCCTAAACTAATGCCACACCTCAAGTACACCCAGCCCTTGGGTCCCTTTTCTACACCGGCTAGGTGTAGAGGTTGGATGCTTTGTAGTCCTGCACAGTTTTCTGTCTGTGTCTCCAAATGCTCCAGTGCTGGTCCTAAAAGAGTGTCAACGTTCTTACTGTGCAATATGTTGAGTAGCTGTTTTGCTCAAATACTCATCATCATCATCATGATGGCTGGGCTTCATGAATGAAGATTTAGGAAGGACTCTCCCCACACTTGCTACAAGTGCTGATGGCTGATAAGGCCAATGTGAGATAGGCAAGTCTGGTTGCAAAAGGGACAGCAGAAAGTCTCCATAGGTGGTACTGTCAGGGCACGGTTCTTTCTGAAGTGTCTTTTGTTCTCCAGACTTATTCTGTTAGTGTTCTCCAAGGAAGCAGCAGCATTATGGATGGTGTGTCTCCACATCTCCCGATTGGAGGTCAAAGTGGACCACTGAAGGTGGTCAATATGGCCAAGACTGAGGTGTTGTTTCAGGCAGTCCTTGTATCTCCTCTTCGGGGCTCCTCTCTTGTGGCAACTGACAGGGAGTTCACCACAGAGTACAACCTTAACGAGGGGTGATCCTCCACCCTGGAGACGTGCCCTGCCCAGCACAGCTGCATTCTCAGCAGCACAGCCTGACACTGGTGACCTCCACCTGTTCAAGGACACACATATTAGTCATGTAATCAGACCAGAGGATGTTTAGGATTGTACAGAGGCAGTCCTGGTGGAAGTGTTCAAGGAGTCGCAGATGGTGGGGGTAGATGACCCAAGATTCAGACCCATAGAGNAATGTGGGGTTCCGCCTTCTCCTCCTCCTCCTGCTCTGACCTTGGTCTCTCACTCTGAATTGTTATACAATAACTGGAATTTTCAACTGCCCCACACTCCTAAATTCTTAAATACATTGTCACAGAGGTGTGACTGTGACTCTTAATTGGCTCAACTTTGGCCATCAAACAGGAGGTCCCTCCTGGCCCTGGCTGTCCTTGGCTCCACAGGACTGGGGAAGCTTCTGGCAGCTTCTAACAGAAACCATCCTGGAAGACCCCCCCTTCTACTAAAATTCAGCTACAGAAACCTGTGACAGCAGGGACACCTTCCACCAGCTCAGATTGCTCCAAGCTCCCTCCAACCTGGCCTTGGGCACTCCCAGGGATGGGGCAGCTACAGCTTCTCTGGGCAACTTGTTCTGAGCAGTAAGAATGACTTTAAGCCATGTCACACAATACAAGGTTTTCATATGCATAAATTCCTGGGTGCTCCTTTATTTGAATATGTTTTCTAAGCAGGAAAAATCTAATTAGGATCACCTGAAGGAGCAAGAGAACCAGCACAGCCAATTAAGAGTCCATCTATCTCATCATTGGCCCTTGAAATCGTAAAGCAAACCAGCTTTTTTTTAATTATGAAAGCAGATTACAGGCATGAGATTTGTAATTCTCAAGAGAGCACTGGGGAGTAACATCAGTAAGCAGCAGGATGAATTTATGAGCACTTTCAAGGTAGAATGTACCATCATTAATATGATTTTAAAATGTACATGAGGGTCTGATAATGTGAAGACTGTGGGTTTATTATCTCTGTATGTATAGGTAGTGTTTCCTATGAAAGGCAGAGTACCTCAATACCATTGTTATTTGAGGACCTTGAAACGTTCTGCAAAAATAATATAATAATTATTATTTGGTGAATTAAAATAATTTTGCAGACTACTTGAAGAAACCTGATCTTGAACAGAGGAGAGTGCACCATGTTGTAACATAATACAAATATTTTCTAAACATACTCATTATCACAAATACATTAACTACAATAGAGATTTCGTTGTAACCAGGTTCTTCTGCCTTTCTCTCTATGTCATAAATTGCTGGCTGATGACATTTGCTGTACCATGTAGAAACTTGCCTAAACTAATGCCACACCTCAAGTACACCCAGCCCTTGGGTCCCTTTTCTACACCGGCTAGGTGTAGAGGTTGGATGCTTTGTAGTCCTGCACAGTTTTCTGTCTGTGTCTCCAAATGCTCCAGTGCTGGTCCTAAAAGAGTGTCAACGTTCTTACTGTGCAATATGTTGAGTAGCTGTTTTGCTCAAATACTCATCATCATCATCATGATGGCT
>VXAU01004914.1:0-13263 GCA_013399695.1 Formicarius rufipectus
GGTAGACCTTCTGCCTGGTGATCATGTGGATGTTGTCGGTGCCCAGCCAGAACTCTGTCTGCACGTTCCCAAAGCCATGCTTGTAGGTGCTCCAGGACTCAGTCCAGGTGATATCCGTGTCCTGCCGGTTCCTCTGGATCACGGTCCAGCCCCCGCCTGCCTCATCCATCTCACAGTACACCAGGATGGTGTGCATTCCCATGGGCTGGATGATGTAGACACCGCTGGGGCTGCCAGCAGGGATCTCACTGCAGTCCTTGGGCCAACCTGGAGCAGGACAGAGGGGGATTGAACAAGCCCGAGGCACAGCCCACAGTTCTCCTGTGGCTGCTTTTGCTTCAAAACCCTACCGAGCCCAGAGTGCCCGAGGAGCACAGACCAGGCACAGCCCCTGCTCACCTGAGCACACGACGCCCGCGTCCTCCTGGTGCCCACAGTTGTGCTGACCCCAGGGCTGTGACGAGCACTCGCTGAGGAGCCTCTCCGTCCCACTGCAGGCAACATCATCCAGCCAGATGGAGCCAGATCCTCTCCCAAAATAAGCACTGCCAGGAGCTGACACGGCGTTCCCGCAGCCGAGCTGCCTGCACACCACGGCGGCATCTCTCGTGTCCCACGAGTCGTCACACACCGTGCCCCAGGCGTTGCGGTACCAAACCTCCACCCGGCCCGAGCACTGGTTGGAGCCGTTCACCAGCCGGACCTGGCCTGCAGCACAGGGAACAGCAGCAGGGAGGAGATTTGGAGAGGAAGGCATGACCCTGAAGAAGGATGGAGCCCACCCCAGGAACTACTTTCTGGCTCAAGGAGTAAACTCCAGGCAGTGAGATGTGGGGCTGATCACCTCTAATCACGCTCCTGGTGGGAGAAGGAACTTAGTCCTTTGAAGTCTTCATTTCTAACTATTTTTAATGTGTTGCCCCAGGGACTGGGGGTTTTGTCTTGTGTTCCCTCAGCCCCCTCCTGGGACTGAGCACCCTGAGAGCAAAGCTGAGGGTGAGCCAGTGGATGGTGCAGCCCTTTGAGGTCCTCCAAGACAAGGGAATTTCATGGGAGAAAATCACTTTCCTAGTTCTTTGGCAAGTGTGACAGCTGGGGTGACAGCTGTGACTCCTGGGTGGCAGGAGAACCCTTCCTTTCTTCTGCATCCCTCCCACTGAATATTCCCACCGTTCTCCCAGGGGCAGGGGGTGGGTGGGGAGGGACACCTTTGGCTTCAGGAGGGATTGGAGCAAACCCTATGGGCTTCTCCACACCTATACAGGAGCAGACAGGTCCGTGACTGCCATGCCCCATGTCCACACCCACCAGACACTGAGGAAGGACAGGTGACCCATGCTGGGACATGCAGCCTTCTTGGTGGGTACCTGGGGGGCACCAGGGTGGGAGATGCACTCCCTGACAGCCAGCTCTGGGGTGGTCCTGGTCATGTCCTGCTGGCACTGATGGGGACCCTTCATGTACCTACCATTGACTAACGACCTCGAAGCCAGGGCAGAGAGAGACTGATTGAGGAGAGCCGGGCTTTGGACGGTCGCAGCGAGACGTGGGGCAGGCAGGGCCAACACGCAGGCAAGGATCAGCAAAGGAGTGCACTGGGCAGCTGGGAAAGGAAGGGACAAGATGAAAGTCACCCAGAGCATCCCATGCAATGGGGTGAAACAGCTTCGGTCACCTCAAACACATCAGGCCACCAGGGGGTTTCCCCTTTGCACAGCGGAACGTCCCTCTGAGCCCTCTGTAGGTTTTCTCTCCTGCTTTGAGCACAGCCCTGGTTTCAGCAGCCCAGGTGGAATCTGCTGGCAGAGACCTGCCCTCCCTTCATGCTCACCTGAGCCTTGCATCCATCCTCCGATGGGATGGCAGGATGGGAGGTGTCCCGAGCCCGTGTGACACCCTGCAGTGACTGCACCCCTCAGGTGTGACCCACGGCTGGTCTGACCCCCCCCGTTCCCTGCAGGCTCCCTCTGCCCCACATGAACCCCTCCTGAGCTCTCCTCTGCCCTGGCACTGCCCAGGGAGCTGCTGGGATGGGCTGAGGGCAGTTCCAGGGATTCACATGACCCTCTCAAACCTTCTCCCACGTTCCGGGAGAAGGGGCACGGACCTTGAATCTGTCCCACTTCAATGCTCTGTGTCACCTCCCTCCATGGTGAGCCCTCCATCCCTGGCAGCAGATGGATGGCACAGCCAGGGGGGAGACTCAACACCCCCCCTCTGCCAGCACTGCTCCTGGGGGTCCGAGGGGAGCCCACCCTGTCCCACCCCGCACGCCCATACTCACCCATGTCGACTCCACAGGGACACTTGCAAGTCCAAAAACTTGCTGGGGACGTGCTTTGAGTGGCAGGATTTATAGCTGTGCAGTGGCACGGGGGTGGTGGGGCTGGCACAGCTGCCACGAGTGCCGTGCCCCCACCCTGAGCGGGATGTTCACTCGCTCTGATAAGAGTGGCCCTTATTAGAATCTGAGCAAACACAGCCCAAGAGCGGCACTTCGCAGGTGCCAAGCACAGACCTTCCTGGAAATGCCACCAGCGGGTCTTTGATGACATTTGCTGAGCACAGCCTGGGAGGGGCAGCGCAGCTCGTCAGATCCCCCTCCTGCCATGTCCGTGCCAAGCTGGTCAGGAGCTGGATGCAGCACCATGCAAGACCCCAGGAAAGTCCCTGCTTTCTTGTGGATCATCAGTGAATCCTCGTGGAGCATCTCTGAATCCTCCTGGAGCCAACTGCATGGATCATAGCAGCCTTAGGCACAGGGCAGGATGGTGGCCACCTCCAGCTTGTCGTGTCTGGGCTCATGTCAGGAGCAGAGTTAAAGGGACTGGACCAGCTGGAATGTGGCACTGTCCTGTCTGAATCTCAGGTGAAAGCAGAGATCACTCCAGGGAGGGACCTGAAGCTGGAATATCTCCTTTCTCTCCCAGCTGAGAGTGCAGACACCGTGTGGTTCAGCATGTCCTCTGGACAGGGTGGCCATGCCACCAGCCATCACCATGTTTCAAGACAGATCAATGTAAATGCCACACACCAGCCAGAACTGCTCCCCTGGGGTGGCCACGAAGCCACTCTGAGCCCAGAGCAGCCCTGGCTCAGAGCCTGGGGGTCCTGCCTGATGTTCTCAGAGCTCTGAATAACCCAAGACTGCTGGTCACCACTGGGGTGAACCTGCTCTTGCAGACCCTCCTGCACCTCCCAAGGGCAAAGCCCACCCTGGTGAGGCTGAGGTGGCTCTGTGGACGTGTGGAGCTGCCCTGATGCTGATGAAGGCCCCTCCAGCAGCCACAGCCTCCCCAGCAGCTCCCACCTGGAGCAGGGACAGCCCCAGGCAGCTCCCACCGACCACAGGGATGTGCCATATCAGTGTGGGCTCCTTGAACAGCCGCCGTGTGCTGCCAGCAAGCTGTTCTCCACTGTTCTATGGACATTTGTTTCTGAGCAGGTATTTCCACCTCTCCTTCCTTGAGTTTTTTCCTTGTTGGCCCCTGGAACATCTGGAAGACGGGAAGTGTTTGTCCCCCAGCTGTGAGGTGTGAAGTTGCGGCTTCTTTTCCCAGAAGAAATTTCCCAGAAGAAGTTTAGTCTTTCTGGGTAAAGAAAACACCACTATCTAAGCTGTCATGTACTTGTGCACACATAAAATTTTCCAGTGATGGATGTGTCACTTTCAGTGCCTGTTTCCAGTGTAATAAAGTAGGATTAAGTTTGTCTAAAGCAAATATTAACATTTTGGGAAGATTAAACTCAAAGATCTAATATGTGGATGGATAAAAGACTGTAGATGTTGTCCAGGTAGACTTAGTAAAGCCTTGGACACCATTTCCCACTGAATTTTCCTGGAGAAATTGTTTTCACCAAAAGGCTGGAAACCCTGGCACAGCTGCCCAGGGCAGTGGTGGAGTCCCCATCCCTGGAGGGGTTTAACAGATGTGTGGATGTGGCACTTGGGGACAAGGGTTAGTGGTGGCTTTGGCAGTGCTGGGGGAACAGTTGGACTCGATGACCTTAGGGGGCTTTTCCAACCTAAATGATTCCATGACTCTCTGATTCTGTGTCATCCAAGTATGGGCAAGAAAGGAATTCTTTTAACAGCTGATAAACTCTATTTCCATGTTCACTGAGGCCTTGGGTTTCCATCTCATTGAACCTTCTCCTCCTTCTCTTTGGTTCAATGACTTCAATGCCTACAAACAGAGACACCAAAAGGCTCTTTGCTCCTTGCTGATCCCAGGTTCAGGATGCAGGGCCTTGCCTTTGGTTTTGCACAAGTGTTGATGAACCTCCTTCCAAACACCTTTCCTTTTGCTGCTGAGTCAGTTGGCTCTGCCCCTGCCCCTGCCTGTGCTCCTGCTGGAGCTCCAGCTCACGTGTGCTTTACTCTAACATTGCTGGGGAATTTGCTGGAGAATTTGAGGCTCTTCCAGGATTTTGAACAGTGAAAGGGTGGCCCCTGCCTCTCAGGGGACAACCCACCAGCTGATCAGCTTCCATCTGCTTCTGACCAGGCCTGTCACAGGGATTTTATTTTCCCCTTCCCATGTAAGATGGAGCCAGAGGAGCAGGGACCACCCTTGTGTTGGTGTAATTCAGACTGTCGAGGTGACAGACCATGGAGTGGGGCAGAGGGAGCAGGAGGAGCTGACCCTGTCCTGCATCCCTCGCACAGCAGCCAGAGCCTGGGGTGATATTTGCTGCTGAGCAGAGCCAGCCAGCAACGACCACCTCCCCTGAGAAACTGCCTCCTGCTCCAAATCTGCCTGGAGAGGGGATGGAGCCAGGGAAAATGAACTTCCTGACACCTGCCAGGGACAGCTGGTGCTCTGAAATGTGCTGTTCCTTAAAACCCACCCTGTACCAAGAAAAGATGGGTAGCAAAGGCTGGGACACTCCCAGCCTTCCTTCTCCCAACCTGTGTGGAGATTGTGCTTCCACGCAGAAATCCCAGAGTTGCATCTCTCCATTAAACCAGTTGGCCTCTTCCCCAGCTGAAAAACCAAGGTCACCAGCCCTGCACCGTCTCATGTGGTTGTGGTCTGAGTCTCAGTGTGATCTCAGCGTGATGCAGCACATCCCACCCCTCCTGGTTGTGACTGGGGTGCTCTGCAAGGAGGGAGGAGAAGATGCCACGGGGAGCAGTGTTGACTCCCACGGGGCAGAGAACCCTGCATCCCTGAGGCAGCTGGGGACAGGACCAGGCAGAGACCCTGTGCAAGGAGTTCCTGCTCTGAACTATGAGACAGGAACACTTGGGGGTTGTCAGCAGGCAGAGCCCCTTTCCCACAGCTGTCTGTGGCCAGAGGACCTCCAGGGCTGGTGTCTCATTTCCCTGGGAGCATCTGAGGAGTTACTCTCTTCCCTGTGGAACATGTTTTATGCTCTCCTGTGAGCCCAAATGACAGTGTGGGACAACAGGTGTGATACGACCACGTCAACCACCTGCAACATCCCAGTTTCCTGCTAGATCCTGTGACCATTCACTGGGACAGCAATGAAAAGGAACACGGATATGCAGAACCACTGAACCGGTGTGTAAACATGTCATGGAGAAAGAAATTGCTTCAAAAAGAGGGATATGATGGTTAGCAAATATGGAACAAGGGACAGAACCCACTGAGAGGCTCCTGGCTACTGGGGAGAAGCAGCTGTGCTGTGCAGTGATGTAGCTCCTTCTTCTGGCTGTCAGCAAGCTGGGACCAGGAGCTGCTTTGAGGACAACCCTGGTGCCATCAGGGATGAGAGGCAGGCTGCTCATCACCTTCCACCTTCCAAACTGGGACTTCATTGCCACAGATGACCTGATTACAAAGCCAAGAGCACCTTCATAGCTCTGTGCTGTCACTGTGATGATTTCTCACTTGATCTGCCCTGAAGGGAAAGCAGAGTCCCTGCTCTGCCACGAAGACTCTGCACCCATGGCAATTCAGCCCAGGGAATGGGTGGGACCATCAAGAGCCACCTCACGGCAGGTTGCTGATCTCATCACCACTTGGTGTGCTGGAAGTACTGCAAATCTTCAGAGAAAACAGGCTGGAGGAGCTGGGAGTGCAGACACAGCCCCCATGGACAGGCCTGAGCAGAGGCAGGTCTGACCACAGCTTTGGAAAGGCGATGTCAGCACCAGACTGAGTGTGACAACAGTGGTTCAGGAGGGGGTTTATTGCAGTTAAATCAAAAATGTTAGCAAGGTTGTCTAATTCGATCCCTTTTTTGCCCTTTGTCATACCCATATCTGAGTTGTGCTGAGCTTTGGTGCCTGTCTGGTGTCTTCAACACCCGCAAACCACCGTGTTCTCCTTGCAGCTGGCCAGATTTGTGGTGTCACCCCTTGGCACAGCAAGCACAAGGTCACTGCAGGGACACAGGTTCACAGGGATGAAACACAAAGATGTTTGAATTTGCCAGCATTCGTGCTAAAATCCAGCTCTCCAACTGAATCCTTTGTATTCCAAATTCAAGGATGGCAAAAATAAGATGATACAGATGTCCTCCCATCATCCTGGGGCCATCCTCCAAAGAGACACTTCTAACATCCTTTTACTTTCAAGCCAGTGAGTTTTCATATGCACTCACAGTGTGTGCAGCCCCACAGTGACACGGGTGCCAGGACTCATCAGCTCAGCAGAACAGCATTTCTTTGCAGAGCTACAACACTCCACTACAGCATCCTCTTCCCTCTGCCAAGAGGTTGGAAATATTTTGAGGTCAAATCTACTCATGTCATGAAATACCTTCCCAGGTGTTAGGCAGCAAAGTGACTTTTCTTCCTACCCTGTCCTAACAATGTGGCTACAGCTACAGGCTTGGCAGGGCTCAGCCAAGCTGACTGCAGCAATTACTGCCCTGTCCCATTTCCCACAGCACAGGAACCTGCAGATCCTCTCCAGGATGGACTTCACCTCAGAAGGGATTCAGCAGTGCTCTGGTCCATCACTGAGAGCTGATGGATGGCCTGGGACAGGCTCTGGCTCCTGTGGGACCTGAAGCACTGTGTTCCTCTGCTGGAGTCACCAAGCTTCCCTAAAAAGGGACAACTGATGGAACAGCAGCTTGACTTTGTCATATGACATGTCCTTGACCAGCACTGAGTGCTGCAGGAAGAGCTGCATGACTGGGCTCTTGGATGGGCATCTCTGGCTCCTCTGAATTCCCCAGTCATGGAAACACAGTGCCCATGGAGGAGCTTCCCTGTCCACTCCCCAGCCTATAAAAAATTGCTGCTTTTAGGCCAGAGCAATTCCTTACCACGGAGGGGACAGCAAAGGAGAAGACCCTTTTCCAAAGGGCCCCTTGGGTGCCAAAGGTGCTCTGTTCAGGTGCAAAGGCCACCTCCAGGCTCAAAGGTGCCCACAGCTCCCCACTGCTTGCCCACATGGGTACAAAAGAGAGGGTCAGTGATGCTGGGGATGTTTGGGGACATTTCCTGGAAGGCTGTGCTTCTCCCACCCCTATTTGCTCCTCAGGTGCTGGTTTGCCAACTCCACCAGGATCCTGCCAGCCTGGCAGAGACATGATGTCACCTCAGCACCGGGCAGGTGGCCAGTTCCACTGGAGGTGATTGACCAAAATCAGTCAGGGAAAATAGTGACAGAAAGTTTATCACGGTTTCCTTGGAATACATCAAAGTAATGTCAGGCTTCTAATAGGATAAGTGCCATAAGCTGTGCTGCACAGAGGAGCAGGAACAGGATATGGCTTTATGCAGGAGGTGGTTTGATGTATCTGGGCCACTGCTGACTAAATCCTCCCTGTAGTCCCCTCTCTGCAGCTCTTCCAGCTCCAGGATTAATCAGCTCTCTCCTTTTTATCTGAAAGGCTCGAGGCCATTGGCTGCCTGCAGCTCTGAATCCAAAGCCCTGTGGGAGCTCCTTCTGGGGACATCAGTGGGGACACTGAGGTGGCAGCCTTGGCCACCCAGCCAGGGCTGTGTCCTGCTCCCAGGTCCTGCCTTATTTCTGGAGGCTCCTGCCAGCACAATGCCCAGGGAGCCACTGCTGAACCTGACACTGTGTGGTCCAGGGGGAGGGCAATCCTTGATTTTGGATCCTGGCAGCTACTTGGGGTGTGGGAGAGAGACATAATGACCCACATGGCCAAAGCCACCTCTAAGATCCTTGGGGTGCTTGGCTTCTGCTGGTCCTTGAATCACTCATTGCCACCAGCTTGGAGGAGCAGGATGGGATAACTGGGAGTTCTGGTTTGCAGTGGGAGGGACAGGGAAGCTGACTGACCTATATCATTGTTTGAGGTACAGGAACACAAGGAGAAACAGTTTTCCAGTACAGATCCCAAGAACAGCACGATGCTGTGCCCAGGGATCCTGTGTCACTACGGGCCCATTGTGGAAGGCAGTCCATGACCTGCAGAAGGGCTTTGCAAACCATCAGGTAAATGCTTATGAATGTGTTTGGAAGCTGCTGGGAACACCATCAATGCAGCATCTCCCCAGGTGCCCTCAGGTCAGGCAAGCCAGGGCACGAGCAGGGTCCCTGCACTGCCTGGCTGTGAGTCAGACCATGGCCAGAGCCACAAGTCACCTCTCCCACCACTTGCCAGCTCCTCTGAGCCACCAGCTCCTCAAACTCACTCTCCAAACATGCATATCCCAGAGCTGTGAATGTGCTTTTGTCTCTGAAGAGAGAAAATCCGAGCACATCCACAGGGATGCAGCTTCACGGCCTCCCTGTATTCCACTCCTCAGATAAATCCGCTCAGTTCCACCAGGGTTTAACAGCAGTGGAAGGTTGTTTCAAGTGAGTCCAAATGTTTCTGTTTCCTCTCTGTGCATCTTTTAATTTTAAAACAGCTCTTTTAAGTGCCAGTTCTTCTTCACCAGCCCTCAGTCAGAGTCAGGCATCAAAGGAAGGACTGGCTGGCCAGGAGAGCAGCTGCCTTGTGGTCCATAGTTTGAAAAAGAATCATGAGATAGCAAATTAATTCCCCATCTTACACAAATATTTCATACTGAAAGGGGTTTTTTACAACATTCAGTCTGGGGAAGGTCTCGGGTGTGTTTGCACATGAATTTATCTCTCTGTTCATACTGAGATGGCATCTGGCAGCTGTGATGTAAAGGCACAGGTTGTGTTTATTCACAAAGAAACATTTGAGAAGAAGCTCTTAGGGTTGCAGAACAATATGTTTGAAGAACAACAAAGTTTTTCCTCCTTAAGTAGGAAAGTGACCAAGAAATAGAAGACAACTTCAGTTCAGCTTTATACAATCATAAACATTTGCAAAGTTCAAAGAATAAAGATCACAAAGCGCCTACTAAAACACAGAGTTTCAACAGGGGAATTTTTAGAATTGCTTATGTGATTTTAAAGAGAAAAGGGATGAAGAGGCTTCCCCAAAGGAGTTTATGGCTTAGAAGTATGACTTAGAAATAACCCTAACCCCCATTTTTTAGAGTACTTGATCAGAGCATGGTGACAGCACTTCCCACTACAGAACTCTGTTCTACTCTAAAAATAATCCCAAGAAGTTTGCTTTCTTGCTTTGAAGGTCAGACCTTTCCCTAGCTGGTTTCTCACCCCAGGGATCTTCACATTTGAGAAGATACTCTTTTTGCTTAACTCCCTTGGGGCCCAGCTGTCTCCAGATATAGAAGCTGTTTGCAGTTTATCTGTGACCTGAAGCCTCTCTGCGGGTGCCCTGTGCAGCACCACATCCCTGATACCAACACTGATGACCGACTTCCAACTGAGAACAGTAAAGGAAAGAAGAATTTTGAAGCTGCAGCCCAGGACAGGCTGGAGCTGAGGCACATCAGCTCGTGCCCAAGGAGGTGGCACTGCCCGATGTGTTACTTATCCCTCATGATGAGAACTGAGATGGGTTCAACGATGAATTGCCTTGATGGGTTGGACATTCTGCTTAGCAAACAGATCCTTTGCCATCATCCCAAGAGTGAAAGTCAGATTCTAAGTCCCTCCTGCTCTGTAAGGGCAAAGCAAAGTGTGCAGTAGCCCACAGTTAGATCCCAAGTTGTTGCTGGTTCTCTCCAGCGACCTCTGTGAAGAGATGAACATCATGGATGGCTTCAAGCACCCTTCCAGGAACTGTGCCTGTTGCTCAGCTCTGTGGCTTCTCCTTCTTGCAGAAAACTGCCCCTCTGAGAATGTCACCTCCCACACATCAAAGGATGGAGAGAGGCCACACCCCCTGAGCTGGGCTGGGAAGAGGTTGGAGACCCTCAGGCAGGACGGGAAGTGCTGGTGAAGGTGGAGGATGGAGACCAGGGGGGAAGAACAACAGCAGCTGAGGACTGCAAGTGGGCAGCAAGGGGATGATGATTTCCATCATGCACTCCCTGCTGCAATGCTAAAGGCAGCAGCCATGGCTGGGAAGAGGCAGACAATGCTCAGGCTTCATGATGGTGGGCTCCACACTCACAAGGACACTTTCACTTGGCTGTGATTAAAACCTTCACACCTGCAGGAGCTGAAGCTGCACAGAGCCCACTCTGCGGTGACAACTCCTTGACAGTGACCGACCCAGTGCTGTGGTTTGTGTCATCAATACACACCCAGGAACACTGTCCTGCCGAGCACAGACCATCCTCATGGCTCACCACCCCGGCTCTGGGATCACCCCGAACACCACAGACCACCAGACCCTGCAGTCGTAGCCTTCTCCCTCCCCAGCAGAGTCAAACAGGCAGCGCACGACCAGGGTTTCCTCTCCAGGAAATCTGGCGCCGTCTGAGGATCCGCACACGCTGTCCAAAGGCAGGACTGCCACCTCCTGGACACCGGGAAGGAGACTCGGTGTGCAACAGCCTTGCGAAATCAATCCGGAGTACCTCAGAGGCTGAGAGCTCCCTGAGCCCGCAGGTGGAAACCCAACCTTCAGGTGCCGCAGCAGCAGCTGCAGAGTCAGCCAGCAGCCCTGTGGTCGGTGTGTGTTTAACCTGTGCCACACGCACACCATTTCCCAGCCTGAAGAACAGCGAGGGGGACACCAAACCTGCACCACACAGCCCTGCAGCGGCACTGGAGAGTTGCTGTGCCCCACAGCCCGAGGGTTTGCCTCGGAGGAACAGGCACGAGGCTCCAGGCTGCACCCAGGGGACAGGCTGCCCTCCCATTCCTCCCCATGGTCCTGCCTCCTTCGGCTCCCTGCCCTGCCTCCAGCTCCCCGGGATGTGCTCCCTGCCAAGGACCAGCCCCCTGCCCGTTGCCTCCTTCCCTTCACGCTGTCACTCATCAGTGTCCTCAAGTGTCCCCACAGCGCCTGAGCCCACAGAGGGGCTGTGTTCACTCAATGCTGCCTTTCAGCCAATTGTCTCCTCCGCAAACTGTACTGCTCCCCAGGGCTGCACCGGCCCCCCAAATCCCTCTTCATTACACTCCAGTTTTCCCTCTCCTCCCCACCCTGCCCTGCAGCCCAGAGAGGCAGGAACACATCATGAGGAATTTCAGCTGAGGCACTCTAAATTCTGACAAAATGACATGGAATGAGGCCAAGCTCTATGGGAAGCACCATGAGAACCTGTTTCACAGGCTGTGAGCTGCCTGTGCTTTAAAATAACTCCTATAGCACCTTAGAGGAGTAACTGGAATCCTCAACAGCCACTCTTACACTCACTGATGGATTTATGGCATTATCTGTTCTGGGAATAATGAGAATCACAGAATCATTGAATTATTTGGGTTGGAAGGGACTTCAAGGATCACCCAGTTCCAACCCCCTGCCATGGGCAGGGACACCTTCCACAATTCCAGGTTGCTCCAAGCCCTCTCCAACCTGGCCATGGACACTTCAGGGATGGAGCAGCCACAGCTTCTCTGCCCAATCTGTGCTATTGCAGGGTAGCAATGAGACAATACAACTTACAGTGTTAGCAATCTCTCCTGCCTGTTAAACTCTTTACAATGCTGCGGGAAATACAACCTATTTCTGTTACCAGCACACACTGCTCTGTGCTCCATTATGTAACTGGTGTGGTTCCAGGCATACTCACAGCACAAATCTCTTCCCAAGATTACACAACACCTCAAAGGAGTGTATGCCCAGGGAGGTTAAATGCTTTTATTACTCCACCAGCAGAAATGATGGGATCCTCCTCGTAAAACAATTTGGTAAACACATGATAACCATCTGGTAATTACACGATAAAAGTCTGGTAATTACATCTACAATCTGGAGAATATTGTGTGAGATGCAGTCACTCTCCTGTCTGCTAAGGAAACCAGTGACTCCGTTAGTTGTTGCTCGACAGTGGAATTGGTCCCAGCTTGTACAAGCCCTCGTGCTACACCTCCAAGGCAAACAGCCCCCAGTGTGCTTCCCAGAGAGGAGGGTTAGATCAGATATTGGGGAGGAATTCTTGGCTGTGAAGATGGCCAGGCCCCAGCACAGGTTGGGCAGAGAAGCTGTGGCTGCCCCATCCCTGGAAGTGCCCAAGGCAAGGTTGGACAGGGCTTGGAACAATCTGGGCTAGTGGAAGGTGTCCCTGACATGGCAGGGGGGTGGAATGAATTAGTTTTTTTTTTAAGGCCCCTTCCAACCCAAACTATTCTGTGGTTCTATGATTCAAACATTTGCCAGGGCTGCTGCTTCTCACCCTGGAGCAGCCACAGCAGGGCTGTACAAAGCAGAGCCACCTCACCAGCACAGGCCCAGGATCACTGAGACACAGCTGTGCATTAAACACAGACCTGCTTTCCCAATCCCTGGGAAAGAGGTTTGGGGTCACAGCTTCTGCTTTAGACAGGAGCTACTTTGGACAGGCAGTGCTGGAGCCGCTGCCCCTCTGATGCCTAGAGAACTTCTCATGCCACCAAAACTCCACAGACACCATTTCCTGCAAACAAACAAACAAACAAACAAAAAACAAACAAACAAACAAACAAAAAAAAAAAAAAAAAACCCCCACTACTCCAAAACTTCTTCCCTTTGGNCGAACTTCTGCCCTTTCGCAGGAGCAGCACCCACGGGATGCCCGGGCCTCCCGCCCCGCTGCCCGCAGAGCCCCGAGGCCGCGGCTCCCTCCTCATCCTCCTCCACACCTGCCCCGCCGGAGCCGGAGGGGACACGGTGGGGATAGGGAGGGGACAAGGAGGGGGCATGGAAGGGGACACGGTGGGGACATGGAGGGGGCATGGAAGGGACACGGAGGGGACACGGTGGGGACATGGAGGAGGCATGCCGGGGACAGGGAGGAATCTCTGAGAGGGCACAGAGGGGACATAGAGAGGATGCGGAGGGGAGAGGAGGGGCGCAGAGGAGGCATGGAAGGGTCACGGAGGGATCTCAGGG
>VXAU01004915.1:0-40398 GCA_013399695.1 Formicarius rufipectus
CCTTGAGCTTGGTCTTGAGCTCAGCCCATCCCCTGCACCCTGGTGGGAGTGATTTGGGCTCCCGGGGCTGTCAGGAGGATCCAGCCTGTTGTGCCTCGGGCTTCGCAGTCCAGGGAGCTCCTTTCTGCTTTTGGGTTTGTTGCACAAGTGATGAAAAGACCACAGGAGTCACTTTGGCAACAAAACTGACTGTTTCTTCTAAACAAGAATTGTTTTCTTCTCCTTCTTACTCATAATGATTTTCTGGAGTCAAGACACAACTGCCCAGAAAACAAAGGAAGAGGCTTCCCCCAACTCCTGGAGCTCTGCTCTGCTGCTGACCATGGAAAGGGCTTTGTAACCTTATCAGCTGGTCCAGTCACCAGCCTGCTCGGGTGGTATTTGATGGAATGAAAAAAACCTTAGGTTTATTTATTAAACTGTGTATTGTTGAGCTAATTTTAAGCTATTTCGCATTTGAGGGCAAAAGTTCTTTAGTCAGAGTGCCCAGAGCAGCTGTGGCTGCCCCTGGATCCCTGGGAGTGTCCCAGGGCAGGTTGGACGGGGCTTGGAGCCCCCCGGGCTGGTGGGAGGTGTCCCTGCCCATGGCAGGGGTGGCACTGGGTGGGCTTTAAGGTCCTTCCAACCCGAACTGTTCTGGGATTCCATGATTCTAAAAGTTCCTTCCACATGCCTTTTGTGGGCATGTGCTTAACGGTGTCCCTGGGTCAGGTGGTCCTGTCTGAGGACATCAGGCACCATTTCAGACTCTCTGCTGAACTGTGACATGACTATCCATGGCTCTTTCTCTTCTCCTTTTAGATTGGGGCCAGGGAAATCTTCCACTACAGCTGAGGTTTGTTCTTCATGTTGCACGGAGCTCTGCTGCCCAGGGCTGCCCCCATCCTGCCCCGCTCTGAGCCCTGCTGCCCATGGTGCCCCCGGGGGCTGGCTGAGCACAGCCATGCATCAGCTCCTGGGGCTGGTCCTGGCACAGAAGGACCTCTCCCGGGCGGGGGATCTCTTCTCCTTGGAGGATGCTGAAATCGAAGGGAGTCTCTCCGAAGCCCTTGAACAGATCAGGATCATCAGTTCAGCTGCAGTGAGTGAAACACTGTCCAGGATAATTTTTGATGAGATTAAATGTGTTGGATAAATAAGGTGGTAAAGATGGTGATATACACTTGGCTCTTTAGGGGTTTGGTGTTGTTTTTTTTAATTTAAATTGTGTAAGATCTAAAAATGTGGTAACAAAGTCCAGTTCCCACCGGCTGAATCTCCTCTAAAGATATTTCAAGTTCATATTTGTAATAATTTCATTAAATATTTATTTAAAGCATATTAAAGATGTCATAGGTTTCTGTAGCTGAATTTTAGTAGCAGGGGGGGGCTACCAGGGTGGTCTCTGTCAGAAGCTGCCAGGAGCTTCTCCTGTCCTGTGGAGCCAAGGACAGCCAGGGCCAGGAGGGACCTCCTGCTGGTGGACAGAGCTGAGCAAATTAAGAATCACAGTCCCAGCTCTGGGGTAACAGAGTTAAGAATTTAGGAGTGTGGGGCAGTTGGGAATTCCAGCCGTGGGATAACAACACAGAGACCAAGGTGGGAGGAGAAGGAGGGACCCCACACTGGCAGCAGGGGGGGAAAGGACTGAAGGTCCCTCCTTCTTAACATGGTATTACACAATCCCTACCTTCAGAGTAACAGGAATTAAGACTGAAATCAGTGAATTGCCTGTGGGGTGAACTAATTTGTGTCCTAAAGTAAAATAAAATGAAAAATATATATGTTCTTATGCTCACATGAGAGCTTGTCCTAGAGCCACACCAAGGCAGCACAGGCCCCAAGGCTCAAGAACTCACACACACACTTCATGCAGTGAATCGATCCAAAAGCCCTTATTATCAGACCAAGCCTTGTATTTATCATCTGTGCTTTTTCAGTTACATCATTATATAAAATGATTGGATAGCTTAAAACTGTCCATCCTCCGGCCACCTAAGTTTCGCAGTCCATTGGTCTTAATGTTAATTAACTCCTCCTGAAAGCCCACCCCATGACTGCCTTCTAGAGGAATTTTGGGAGCACCAGCAGATGTTCTTCTTACAGATAAATCCCTATTCCAAAGCTGCGAACTGCTCTCTTGAAATATGTAAAGAGACCTGCTTTTCCTGGGCACTGCACAAGGGATTGTTCACAGAATATTCACAGAATATCCGATTCTCTGCGTTGTGCCACAGTGTCCGATCACGCTAAACTTCTGTTGTAAAGGTGGGAGTGGGCGAATGGCCCTGGGACTGTTGGGAAAGTGCTGTGTCTTCAGGCTGGTTTGGTGAGCCCCCTGCCAGCCGGTGACTGCCTTTGCTTTGGGGCAGGACTACGAGAGCAACGCCAACGACCAGGCGGTGGTGGAGATCTGTGTCACCAGGATCACCACGGCCCTGCGCGACACGGCGGCCGTGGAGCGCCACGGCACGGCCCTGGTGGCCCTCTGGGAGTCCTGCCTGGAGCACAACCTGCAGCCCCACCCCCGGGAGGAGGACGCCCCCCACGCCAAAATCGCCTCGGACATCATGAGCTGCATCCTCCAGGTGAGGGGTCGCGGTCCGCCGGGGGGAAAAGGAACGGTCCACACCAAGGTGGGGTAGAAACAGGCGCCAACGCTTTATTAGGGTGCGTGGGACTCTTACAGGGCTCGGTCGGAGGGTTCTAGAATTTGGGTGGAGTTGGGGGCAGCTCACGACAAGAAAGGAAAAGGGAAGGAGGGTTTATAACTTATAAGGGAAAATTGGGGGTGGCTTAGCCTTATAGGGTGGTGCTGCAGTGCACCACTGGGCAGCCTATGGGGTTTTAGGGGTGCAAGAACCAATCAGGGGGCTATAACCGAGGTCCCCATAACCGATCAGAACAGCTGAACATACAAAAGTAATGGAATAGTAATAACTACCTATCTAATACATATTTATCCTAACTACAACATCTTAACAATGGAAACACTTGAAAAAACAGCAGCTCCATGGCAAAGGGTAGATAGCTGGATCTGACAGTGTCTATTTGGTGGCAGACAGTGTCACCCATTCATAAAAATCATCTTCTCCTGATGTGCTGGATCGGTGGTCCCTGACAGGTGCTCCCCCCACAGTGAGGCTCAGCTGGGTGTGTCCTTGTTGCACTTGTGGGTTTTGGCTTTAAAATGCATCCGTGCTTTTTCTGGGGGTGCATGGGAAGGAATCTATTCCAAACCAAGAGATTGAGCCCAAATGTTAATGTACAGAGCACAGGGACACGTCCTCTGAGGGTCAGTGGAACATCAGGGGTTGTGTCCCCTCCACCTTCCTCTGGGAATGGCAGCATTTGGTAGGGACAACACTTTGTGGTGGGCAGTGCCTTCCTGGAGGGGTTGGATTTGGTAGGGACCACACTCTGTGGTGGGCAGTGCCTTCCTGGAGGGGTTGGATTTGGTAGGGACCACACTCTGTGGTGGGCAGTGCCTTCCTGGAGGGGTTGGTTTTGGTAGGGATCACCCTCTGTGATGGGCAGTGCCTTCCTGGAGGGGGTGGATTTGGTAGGGATCACACTCTGTGGTGGGCAGTGCCTTCCTGGAGGGGTTGGTTGTCTCCCTCTTTGCCTCCTGTCCCTGGAGGTGAGGCAGTAAACCAGCAGCAGCACAGCTCACACTCTCCAGATGAGGGACTGTGTATTGTGAGGCCATAATTTATCTTTGTGGCACTTCGGAAATCAGATTCCAGAGGAATGTTGAAGTATTCAGTGGCTGCTCTGAGCTCGTGGCTAAACCAAGCCAGCTCATATCCAAGTGTTCTGAGGACTGCACTGCTTCAGATTCCTCCTTTTTTGAAATAATTAAAATGAAATGATGTAGTTCATGGAATCAGGGAATGGTTTGGGTTGGAAGGGACCTTTAGGATCACCCATTCCATCTCCTGCCATGGCCAGGGACACTTCCCACTAGCCCAGGTTGCTCCAAGCCCTGTCCAACCTGGCCTTGGACAATTCCAGGGATGGGAATTGGTTATAAAATTATAAAATAACAACTTGGTTATAAAATTACCTTTACTGCTTCCTGACAAGGAGCTATTAACAGCAAGATCCTGTGCCTTAAAAAAAAACCAAAAAGGCATAAAAAGAGGGTTTTGTGCAGTGTGTGAGCGATGGTTGGGGCTGTACTGAGGATAATGAACATCTGCCAGCTGGGCTGGCTCTCCCAGCAGGTCTCTGTTGACGTGAACAGCAGGGAGGTCCCCAAGGTTTGCAAACATCACTATGTCATATTATTGAAATGTGGCCTTTATTATCACCTTCCCATTTTCTGAGTGTGCATTCATGCCCTGATACTCATCAGGGAACAACTGAAACCTTTCTGCTTCCATCTGAATTCCAATCTTTTCTCAAAGAAGTGTTTTATCTTTATTGTGGGGAAACAAAGTTATTGTCCCTGGAATTTTCTTAGATCTTTCAAAAGCCAATCCAAGGCCCAAACCTTATCTTCCCATTCTTGTGTGGGGAGCAGCAGAGTAGAACTTGGAGGTAGATTTGGCTCCTACTCAGTGGTGCCTCTCAGCCAAACATAACGAGGCATTATGTTGATTTAAACATGCTGCTGCATAAAGCTCTATTTATTTTAAGGGCTTTTCTCGTTAAAGAAAGAGTTTTTGGTCCCATGGAAGTTGCCAAAATGATCTATCTTGACTTTAAGGAGTTGGTGCAGCCCCTTCTTCCTTAGGGCTCTCTGGAAGGGATGGTCCAATGCTTGGCAAGTCTCTGTTGCAAAGAAAACCCTCTGAGCCACTGAACCTCTGTGGAATATGGAATAACAGATTTGGGTTTTCTCAATCTGAATTTATTTTTTTTTTCTGTGCTGCTCCAGAAGGAAAGTCCAGAAAGTGTGGTCTGCCTTGCTTTGCACTGTTCTGTTGCTTTCTGAAACATCTGGGTTCCAGTGGTTGCCTGAGATTTCAGATGCTAATTAAATATAATCCTATTGCAGGGTTGTTTTCAAAAACAGGGATGTGATCCACTTTCAAAGGGCTGCTCAAAAATGAGTGGAGAGGAGATGAAGGCACTGCTTAAGGAGGCTCCAGAGAGGATGTGGGTCCTTAATTACACACAAACACGTCCCTGGTTCCAGGGGCTGTCTCTGGGGGAGCTTGAGGGGTGGTAGATGTGTATGGTTTGTACACACAATTTCATGGGAATAAACAGTAGCAGAAAACCTTTTCAGACCTTAATGTCAAACCCCAAGCTGACCCTGGTGTTCAGAGAAATTGCTGGAGTTTCCTCAAGAAATTGTGGCTGCCCCACCCTGGAAGTGTCCGAGGCCAGGCTGGATGGGGCTTGGGATAGTGGGAAGTGTCCCTGTCCATAGCAGGGGGTGGGACTGGGTGAGCTTTAAGGTGCCTTCCAACCCAAACCATTCCATGAGTCAACGAGTTAAAAGGAAAGGAAATCTTAATTATGCCAAGATAATTAATGATCAATGCTCCAGCCATGACTCTGTTAGCAAGTGTCCCAGTGGACTTCCTGGCAGTGACTGCTCCAGGGTGTTTGCTGTGCTTTGGGATGAACATTCCCTGCTCTGTGTGGATGATGGATACGGCCTCCGCTGTCTGCTCAGAGAGCACCAGGCACAAGACGTGTCATTAGAAATGTTACAGCAATTAACAGCTAATTAGTGCACTTTGCATCACGTTTGCTCCTCTAACAAGAGACAAAAAAGGTGCATTATGAGCATTTCCTTGTGCAGGAGTTTTAACTTCTTAATTTCTTTAATTTGCTCTCTTACATCTTCCTTCCTCCAGCGATGCTGCCAAAGCACAACCTCCCTTGACATGTTTTCTTTGCTCTTTCCCTCTTGTTTAAACGTTCTTCTTCCCCCTCTGCTCAGCACGGGACTTTCTGGTAATGGATTTTTCTCAGCTGCTGATTTTTTTTCCCCCCTGTTTTTCTGTGTTTCTCCAGAACTACAACCGACCTCCAGTCATGGCCTTGGCCGTGCCAGTGGCAGTGAAGTTTCTCCAGAGGGGCAACAAGGAGCTGTGCAGGAACATGTCCAGTTACCTGTCCTTGGCTGCCATTGCCAAGGTGGAGCTGCTGGCTGAGCACACCGACACCATCGTCAGGAGTGTCCTCCAAGGTACGAGCCTGGAGCTTTGGGTTGCTCCTCCAGTGTGCCCAGTTAGGAACTGGGAAATCTGGAACCCTTCTGGCTGGAAAAGACCCTCATGAACAACCACATTGTACCTAAAAACACGAGGCATGTTTGTGTAAAGCAGGCACAGGGACATACCTATAAATGTGATAAACCCCAATCTAATAAGAGGTTATCAAGGAATATGGGAATTCACTGAACCTTGTTGGCTGGGGAGGTTTCATTATGGATTGGGTGACCCCCAGGGCAGGAAATCCAGCTGTTCTTGTTAGTGTTCTGTGCTAATGGACTTCAAATTATCAGCCGTGATACGAGGCGCTAGTTGTGGAGCTCTTATCCTTTCTATTAGTGTCACTGGCAAGCCTCCAGAGTATAAATGGGGATGAAATTAATCCCATTCTGTGGCAAGACAGTCAGATGCAAGATAGAAGAGCTTTGTGGTGGTTCTTTAATTTTGCCTACATTATTAGCTTTAGATAGAATATTGTTGCTAATCTCCTTACACTTTATTTTTGTGGTTTAAAAAGCCAAAAATATTCATTCTTCTATAGAGGGAAACCCAATTTAATTGAAGTAATAAAGTTCCCAGAATTTTTTGTAGTACAGTGCTACTTCAGTAGTCAATTCACCCTTTTCCTTCAAGTACGGGTAAAAATTAGAAAGTTATTGCTGATTGCTGCAGTTAAAAGAAGATTGTTGTGAAGATGTTAAGCCCTCAAATCAAATGCGTGTGTTCTTTATTAATTTATGAATTCTTGTATTCTTTTAGGACTCGGTGTTAGTATTTATGTGTTGATGTTGTGTGTTATCACTTTGTAACTCGGAAATGAAAGAAACGGGGTGAGTTTAGTGCCAGGCCCGGGAGGAGCGATGCAGAGCTGTGCACTTGTGTGGTTCCACCAGCAGATGTTGCTGTGGATATCAGGTTTGGAATATCAGGGTTGGGAATTCCAGCCCGGAGGAGGACACCGGGCAGGCAGAGCGGGTGGGTTTGCAGGGGGGTGTTGGAACCCAGAGCCCATCGCTGGTGTTGGTTTGAGAAGTGCCCGTGCAGACTGGTGCCCGGGGGACAGGGATGGCACAGGAGGAGCTGCTGAGCGGGGCTTTCCAGAGCAGTTTGGGGGGGGAAGGACCCTCTTGTGGGGCTGCTAACCAGGACTGAGCCTCGTGGCCCCGGGGAGCTCAAGCAGAGCCTCTGGCCCCTTGCCTTGGAGTGCTGGAGCCCAGGGGGCAGCTCTTGGGCTGTGGGACCAGGTTCTTGTCCCCTCAGCTGCTGAAGGGCTCTTTGGAAGGGGAGTGTCACTGCTCTGTTCCAGTGGGCTCTGCTCCCAAACACGTGGTGGCACCACACGGATCCATCCCCACTTCCAGGGGACAGGAGCAGCACTGCCCTGGAGTGTGAGAGTCTCGTGGCTGCTCCACCTTCCAGAGGCACGTGTGGATGGTGCATTGGATGGTGCATTGGGTGGTGGATGGATGGTGCATGGATGGTGATGGGTAGTGCATTGGATGGTGCATGGATGGTGATGGATGGTGCATTGGATGGTGCACTGGGTGGTGCATTGGGTGGTGCATTGGGTGTTGCATTGGATGGTGATGGATGGTGATGGGTGGTGCATTGGATGGTGCACTGGGTGGTGCATGGATGGTGATGGATGGTGCATTGGATGGTGGTGGATGGCGATGGATGGTGGTGGATGGTGATGGATGGGGGGGGATGGTGATGGATGGGGATGGGTGGGGGTGGATGGTGCACCCAGCAGAGCTGTGTTAGAGAGCAGAGCTGGGCTCCCCACCTGCTCCAGCCATGCATGTCCTGCCCTGCTCCTCCCTTGGTTGGCAGTGCCAGGGCAGGACACCGTGGCTTTCCCATATTTGGAGCCCACACTCACCCAAAATGCGTTGACTTGGTATTTTCCAAATAGCCAGACTGTTGACCAAGAAAAATACGGTTAAGTGGGGCAGGAAGGAGGGAAATGTGGGGGTGGGTTGTGCTGCTGGGCTGCAGGAAAGCTTTGCTGGTCACAGAGGGCGACAAAGGGAGAGCAGAGCAGTTGGAAAGAGGGAATTTTTCCAGCTGAGTCAGTGAGAATGGAAGGACTGGCTTTGCACTTGGTCCTCTGCCAAACCAGAGCAGGGACAGGAGAAGGCTCCTTCCAAGACAAAGCTTTTCAGGTATGAGATACAGCAAGAAAAGTAGCCAGGAAGGATTTCTGATCTCTTTGAGGGTTTTCCTTTTCCTGCTGCACTTCAGGGACATTTGTTTTCATTTAATGGAGTCACAGTATGGAAAGGAGGGTTGAGTGGTTTTGCCCTTGCACAGTGTTGAGACCTGGAGCATTTCTGTAACTCTGAGGATCTGTTTTCTGGCTTTCAGCAGATGAACACAGGTAATATTTCATTGCTCTCTAGTTGAGGTTATTCATAGATATTATTTAGTGAGGGATTTTTGTCAAGGTTACTACTAAGATTTTATAACTTAGACCCATTTTTATTGCACAGTAATAGGAGAAAATCCAGCAATCAGAGCAATTATTTTTCTCTTAAATAAAACAGTGCTGCCAAAAATCTGGAGCAACAACTGGGTATGAAGCACAACCCTCTTGAATGGCTCAGTAAAGGGCAATTTACCTTGTCATGGCTTTTCCTCACTATTTTTGTGTCCTGGAACAAGGATTTGGGGTTGTGCTCAGGAATAAGTGCAGCAGCAACATGCCAGGAAGTTTTTCCAAGTGTGTGCTCAGGATATCTGCAGAGAATGAGGAAGGCAGAGAAACATGGGAATAGAGAAGAAGGATGAGCTGCTTCCAGGGGAAATGAGAATTGCTTTGAACGAGACATTCCTCATGATAACTTGCTCAGAGGCTTCAACAGGTAGCAAGTAATACTTCCTGTTGTAAGTGGCCACATATCCAGTGAGGAGCTATTCATCATTCTCTACTTGTGCTCTGGTTTCCACATGAAAATCACCACTGGTGTCTTGGCTCTGCACCTGCTGCTTCTGCTCTCTATCCAGCCCCGGGTTTTTATTGGATTCTGGATGAGCTTGTGAGAAATTAAAATCACTGACACTGAGCAGCAATTCCTTGTATAAACCTCCTGTCAGCAGCAACAACTTGGTGACTTTGGATGCACCTTAAACCTGACTCTGTCCTCCCAGGGCCAGCATTACGTGTGGGGCACTGGGGGACTGTAATTTGGGAATATCCCAAAGCAATCCTTCCTTCAGCCCCCAGGCACTGCCCCAGCACAGCCTTGGCTCAGTCCTGGAGAGGATCTCTGCTCCTATGAGATGTCACTGCTTATGGTTTTCCTATTAGCAGCTAAAACTGCATGATTCAAAATATGGAAGGATTCCCCCTTGGTACTTAGTTTTAGAGTTCTGGTTCATGAGAGTCATGGAGAGTTTTCCTTTAGTAAAGTATCTTTATTTACAGAAAAGCTTTACAAAAATAATTTCAATAAAATTATCACAGAGTCCATTTACAATATAATACAGCTCCCAGTTTTCTCCCACTGTGACATCAGATTATAGAGGGGAATATTACTTTGATATCAATCCATGGCATAAATAATGCTTTAAACAAGGAGCTAGTTTTGTAATGATCTACAAACGACTAACAGTGATTAATAGACAAGACCTTCCTTGACTTATGTGGTTCCTCTGTACAATTCACTTTAATGCTATAGAACCCGAGGGCTGGGGGAGCCTGGAAGATCATGGAATCCTGGAATGATTCGGGTTGGAAGGGACCTTAAAGCCCACCCAGTCCCACCCCCTGCCATGGACAGGGACACCTTCCACCAGCCCAGGGTGCTCCGAGCCCCATCCAGCCTGGCCTGGGACACTTCCAGGGTTGGGGCAGCCGCATCCTCGACGTCTGCTCTGCAGAGAAGGGTCAGGTTTTCCCTCAGCAGGAATGTTGGGAGCACCAGTTGACTCCCAGATGTCCACAGTGCCCCTCAGTTGGACACATCAGCAAACACTGTGCTGCCAGACCTCAGGACCAGCTTTCCAATGTCATGCCTGGATGTGTGGGGTTTTTTTCAGTGTTTTCCCAAAACAGCAGGCAGGGATCCAACCCCATCTCCACAGTGCCTCCTTTGTACACTTGCAATGCCAATCTTCCTTGGGAATTTGGGACACGGGCTCCTGCAGCTCTGATTACTTGGCTATTGAGGTCCAGCTCTCTGGGAGACACATTCCCAGTGCAGGCCCTGCCCTGGCAGGCTTTAGGACACGTACTGGGCTCCTCCGTAGGGCAGAACTTCGGTGACGCCCCACCCCACGATGTTGCCCCTGGTGCCACAGGCGCCCTCCCCGCCCTGGGCTGTGATCTCGGGGGTGCTGAGCACTCTGTCCCACACGTTGAGGCCGGTTAATTTTCCAGAGAAGGCTAAAGCTTCATCAAATCCCCCTCCCACGCAGCAGCCGTTCTTCTCCTGCCCGACCTGCAGGATGCCCCCGTCGGGGACGGTGTGACCCCTGGCCACGTCCAGGGCGCTGGCTCGGAGCTGCCCCTGCACCCACAGGGCTGCAGAGCCGTTCTCTGAGCTCCACGTGCCACACAGATGGAGCCACTTCCCAGGAACGATGACATCCTGGGCGGCCACCTCGTGCTGCCGTCCCCCCACGAGGAGCACCGCGGCGCGCCCGCTGAGGTACAGCTGCAGCTCGTAGGGGTTGAACTTGGTCCCGTAGGAGAAGACAACAGTTTTGTCCAAAGCCTCGGTCACCTTGATCCAGACACAGGCAGTGAAGGAGTGAAGGGTCATTCCAGCCGTGGGGTGGACGCTCCCAAATATCTTTTTGGAGCGCATGGGGAACAGAAGTGCAGTTTCACACCCTGGGGAAGGCAAAACCATCGTCAGGGAAGTGGAAACTGGGCTCTTTGGGTGTGCACAGTTGGGACATCTGATACATCACAGAATCATCATGATTGGAAAAGACCTCTGACATCACCAAGCTGTGGCTGTCTCAGCCCTGGGAGTGTCCCAGGCCAGGTTGGACGGGGCTTGGAGCACCCTGGGCTGGTGGGAGGTGTCCCTGCCCATGGCAGGGGGTGGCACTGGATGGTTTTTAAGGTCCCTTCCAACCTAAACTGTTTCATGATTCTGTGAAGTCCAGCACCACCACCGTGTTCACCACCAAACCAGGTCCTCAAGTGCCACATCCACATGTTTTCTGAACCCTTCCAGGGCTGGTGACCGCACCAATTCCTTGGGCAGCCTGTTCCAATGTTTGCTCCAATGCTCACATCTGGGCTTCCCAAAGGAAGCTGTGAGCTCAGCCCATCAGCTGGGATGCAGGAACCCACCCCGGGGAGCTTAGAAGGAGCTGTTGGATCTGGTGGGTGACTCTGTGGAACACTAAGTGTGTAGGGGCTAATCCAGAGTGGGAGCAGGGCTTGGCTCTTCCCTCACTGCACAGGGAACGTGTTGCACAGTCCTGTGTCCTCCAAAGGGATGGGCAGGGTTAACACAGCCTGTCTGGCCTGGGGCTTCCCTGGGGAGCCTGGGCTTCCCAAGGGTCCGTGTGGGCACTGCCTCCTGGGAGAGCAGCTCCTTTGCTGCCTCACCTGAAGCACTCGGCCCTTCCAGCTGGGTGACTCTAACCCTGCCTTGGGGCCATTCAGGTCGTGGTCGAGCCTCTGTGTTCTTTATTAGGGTTAAATAGTGCTGTTGTGGAGAGGGGCTGGGGACAGGGAGCCATCAAACAGGGTTTGGATACCTCAGCATTCCCGGGATCCAGTGGGGACTGTGGCTGGAGAAGGGACCTGCTGGGCTGCCGTGGCACGGGCTGTGTCCTGGGGTTGTCTCCTGGATAACTGGGCAGCAAAGGAGGACAAGAACTACCAAAAGGTAGCACGGGGAGAGCTGGCAGGAACATGCTGAGGTGGGCTGTTCATTCACTGTAATGACTCCTTTTCCTGACCCTGCCTGGAGGACTTTTGGTCAGTAGCATTCCTGGGCACTGGGTCAGACAATCGGTATTTTTAGAACTGTTCATTTCTCATGTCTCCTTAATCAGTGTGTTGGTAATAGGAACTAGAAGAGTTAAAAGCACTGACAGAAATTCGTGAAACTTGGGGAAGTAGCTGCTGATCACTCAAGCCAAGACACTTCTGGTATTTTATGTGCCGTTCCCTAGTTGTGCATAACTTAATGGTCAAGGTGACACGGGGGAAGAATCAGCCCCTTCTCCAATTAAGCTGCTTCATTTCCTGTTTAAAGAAGCTGGAGGATCTGAAATGCCTAAAACGTGTGTGGAAATCTGTGCTCCGGGGAATGAAGGAGTCTTTGTGCCCTCCAGGGTTGTGCTGCTCTGATATTCCGTGGGCTGCTTCCTCCCAGCTTCCAGCAGATTTTACATCTCCACCGGCCCTTTTGAGGAGGGGCAGGGTCAGCGACAAACTGCTGGGGATACTCCTTAAAATGCTACTTAGGAGCACTATTGTGAAAAAGCTTTTAATTAGCAGGCTTTCAGGCTTTATTATCAAAGCCTAAACAAAATTAAAACCAGCCTCAGTGAAGAACAAAAAGTGTGATTAGAAAATCCCTCCAGAATACGGCTGGCAGGAATTCAAGATATGAGAAATTAAAGTCAGTTGCTAAAACTTCCCTTGGAAAAAAGTAAGCCCAGAGAGAGGCTCTGGAGGTACTTAAAGTGTAGCCTTTAAATTAAAAAATAGGAAGGTTTTATATAATGTAGGAACCAGAGGAAATAAAGGGAGTTTCCAGTGATGAGAGTGAGATGCTCAGAGCAGACCGAGTTTGTTGCTCTCACCCGGGGCAGAGCAGCTGAGTGAGGCTGGCTGGGCTTCAGCAGAGATAAGGGCTGAGATCACGCTCTGGAAGGCAAGAGGTTTGTGTTTGGGGAAGAGAGGAGTGTGCTGTGAGATCTGCTCCCAGCACACAGACACTCCTGAGGTGTTCTGGTGAAGGAGGGAAAGCAATTTACTTTCACCACTGAATCGGTGCCCTACGTGAAAGGACAGATTCAGGTGAGATCCCAAAGGGCTTTGATGGGAGTTGTGGGCTGTCTGTGGAAGTTCAGCAGTTACAGCTGCTCCTGCTTTGCTCCCCTGTGTAAGATCTCCCTCAGGAGATGCTGCTACAGGTCTCTAAGGCTGGTGTACCTGCACCCCCACTTTGCTACACACCCCCTCCCACGGGATTCTGTGGGGCTTTTAAGCTGTAGTAACTTAGATTTGTGGAAAATATAGTCATTAATCAGCTTTGAGAGGGCAGGCAGTGACAGGTCACTGATGTTCACTGTAGCTGTATCATGCACGGGGCAATTCTGCACCCACTCCTGAAGCAGATGAGGGGCTGCTCTGCCATTCCCAAATTGCTGCTTTTTGGGTGTCACATTGCACTGCCCAGAAAACTGACATGGAATTTGGGGTATGAGCTCATCTTTCTCTGGTCACCTCACTCACTGAGCAGTGCAAATGCTTTGGAAGGGTAAAAATATCCCCCAAACCAGCACCCCAGTGTTACTGATTTATCCATCCAGAGGAAAACCTTTGGATGCAGGGAATGACAGCTGGGTGCAGGGAAGGTGCCCCCCCTGCTGTGGAAGTGTGCTCGGCTGGCTGGCATCAGCAGTGTCCTCTGCCCTTGGGCTGCTGGAGTGGGTGAGGAGGAGTTAGTTTAGAGAGAGGAGGGAGTGAGACCATGCAGGGAGGGAACAGGAGAGCTCAGCCAATAATGCACATGCATAGGTGTTACCAGTTGGGGAAGATAAGAGATGTGAGAACATAATTTGGCTGTTTAAGACCTGTTTGGTGAGCTGTTTTGGTCTGGGAGAGCTTGGAGGTGGGATCTTGGAGGTGAGATCCTGGCTGGCTTTGCCCTGTGTAAGGACTGGGATTAAGCCCTTCTTTGGTCCCAGGTTTGAGAAGCTCAGCACCTCTTTGCCCTGAAGTTAATGGGTTCCCCCCCTTATGTACAGACTTTTGAAAGGTGCCCTTCTAAGGTTTCTTTGGAGTCCTATGGAGAGGAAGGTGCTCAGGAGGGGTGTTTGTCGGGTCCCAGTTTGGACAGGCCCTCCAAAGATGTCCCTGGTAAAGTGCACATGGACTCACCTGCTGGCAGCAGGTGCTGAGCTGCCCATTGCTGCGACACCTTCAGCTCAGCCCGGGTTTGCTGGAGCTCTTTCCACAGCGAGTTCAGAATGAGGTTGTCCCCTCTGGTGGCATCCAGTTTCTCCTGCTGCAGAGCTGTCTCCTGCTCCTCCACCTCGGTCCTCCTCAGCCAGGTGCTCTCCAGCCAGCCCAGCCTCGTGGACATGTTGTGGCTCAGCTGCAGAATGTGCTCCAGAACCTTTCCTTGCTCCGACTCCTGAAGCCTCTTGGCTTCTTCAGCTTGGTCCCTGGTCCTCGCAAGCAGCTGCTCCAGCTGGGACACGATGCGGGAGGTGACTTTGTCGAGGGTGCCCGCCAGGTTGGTGGAGAGCTGGGTCAGCTCTGCCCTCAGGGTCTGCAGGTCCACCTTGGGGAGCTCGCCCAGCCCCTGCAGCATCATGTTCTCCTTCATCTGCGAGTTCTCCAGCATGATGAACAGCTTGTCCCACTTGGTGTGCTCCCGCTGGCAGTCGCACGAAGCAGCTGGAAGGGAAGATACAGATGTTGCTGTTCTTTGTACTTGGTTTTAAACAGAAGGAGGGTTTGACAACATCTGGCTCTGTGCGAGGTTGATGTGCTCCAGACTGTCCCAGAGCCACGGGATCCCAGCCTGGCTTGGGATGGAAGCGACCCCAAAGACCAGATAGTTCCAACTCCCCTGCCGTGGGGGGGTCGGTGCATTTCCCTCTATACCTAAACAGGAAAGTTAAGTCGTGTGTTTTAAAGCAGTTCTAAAACTGTCATCAACAATCTTTTGCAGCAAAACTGTAAAATTAAGAGTTTAAAGCAAATTCCAAGTGCTTTAGCACTATTATCCATAATAACCCACTAGTACAAAAACAGGCTTCTCCCCCTGAAAAAAAAAAAAGGCATTTTTAGCAATAATTGCTACACGAGGTAGGCAACAAAGACTGCAGCTCTGCATTTGCACAGATTTAGTTTCAATTGACTTACTCTCCTCAGTACCAGGGGCTGGAGCTTCGATTTCATTATCCAGGCTCACGTACATGACATCGTAGTCGTTGTCTTCATCCAGAGCAGACCCAGAAGCCCTGAAAACACAGAAGAGCGTGAGCAGAGAGAGGATTTCTTGGGGCAGCATTCTCAGCCGATGCCTGGAGATGCCTGGAGATGTCTGGGCTGTCCGAGCCGCGGGAGGGTTTGCGGGGCTGGCACCGCGAGGCAGCCGCTAATAAAGGCTGAGCCCGAATGAATGAGCTGTAACCGGAGCACGGGGCTTGTTGCTTTTGGCCGAGGGAGAAGGGGGCGTGCAGTTTGCTTAGTCACAGACCTCCGGCTTCCACTGGGGGCTGCGCTGACTCGTGGAGGGGAAAAGCAGGGGAAGCTGCTCCTCGAGCTGCCCCCGGGAGAGGGTGTCGGGGACGTGCGGCAATTCGGGCGGGGAAGCGCTCGGAGCTCTCCGCCGGCTTTGGCTCAGCCGGGCTTGTGTTTGCTGTGGCCGAGAAGGTGCTCCCCGCACGCTCGGACTGTGCTCGGACTGTGCCAGGGATGGGGAGGGAGAGGAAGGTGGAAATACCTGCAGCTGCTTTGGATGCTCGTGGCTGGTTTACCTAAATAGTGCAGCTTTTTTGGGTAGTTATGTGATGTTATAAATTCTATTTCATACTCATTCTAGTTCATACTATTCATACTTCGTTGCTTTAAGCAATAAAGGAGAACTCCTACAGATGGCTTGTTAGGGTTTTGCTCTTCCAACCCTAGTTGTCTGTAACCCCCCCACAACTATGTGGATCATCTGTTGGTGCTGTGTCTTGTTTTGGGGTATGTGATTTGGCAGCTGCACGATCAGAGTTGACTATTACCTTTGAAAAAACAAAACAAGATGCTTTTGGATGAGACATTAACGTAGTGGAAGTATTCTTGGTGTTTAAGTTGGTTTAAATTCCATAATCTTACCAGTTCAGTGGGCCATTAATCATTTCAGAGATGCACTGCTTAGGTGAGATTGTGGATAATGTGGTACCAAGTATGTATTGGCTATGAAATAACCAGAGAATAGCAAAAAAACCCTCCCTGCTGCAATTATATCTAACTTGCAGTTTGTGTTCCCTTTCCATTTGTGTCTCTGGTTTTGCCCATGCCAAACTGGGCTACCTGGACCTTGGATACTGGGAAGGGATTCCTGGCTGGGAGGGTGGGCAGCCCTGGCACAGGGTGGGCAGAGAAGCTGTGGCTTCCCCAGCCCTGGGAGTGTCCCAGGCCAGGTTGGACGGGGCTTGGAGCCCCTTGGGCTGGTGGGAGGTGTCCCTGCCCATGGCAGGGGTGGCACTGAAGGCTTTTAACCAATTCATACTCTTCTCTGGTTCTGTGATATGAGGTTCCTGCCACTGTGGGGCCTCCAGCTCCTCTCCTCAAAATGCAAATAATAAATAGCAATGTCAAAGCTGTGTATTAAAAATCTGAGAAGTAAAGTAGAGGAGATCATTATTTTCAGAGGGAATTTCTCCCTGGAAAGGGTGGTCAAGCCCTGGAAGGGGCTGCCCAGGGAGGTTTGGAGTGTCCAGCCATGGAGGTGCCCAGGGCAGGAGTGGCCGTGGCACTCAGAGCTGGGGGACAGGGTGGGCATCGGGCACGGGGTGGGCTCCGTGGGCCGGGAGGGCTTTCCAGCCCCAGTGGTTCTGTGACACTGTGATTTTCAGGTAGGTATGTGCCTAACCCGAGCCATCCTGGGGAACAAGTTAGTCCTGGTGCATGGGCTTTGTCTTGGAATGCTCCCTTTGGAGTGAGTCTCAAACACAGCTGTGCAGCTCCGGGCTCTCCCCTGTCCCTGTGGCACTGCCATGTGCTCCCAGGCCCGTTGTTCCTCCCAGACTGGGATGGGCAGAGCTGGAGCACCGGGCAACCTTTGCCAATTTTGGGTGCAAGGAGGGTGGGCACAAAGGGGTATCTGGGCTGGGCTGGCACCAGCACGCCACGCCGGTGTGGCTCCTCCTGCCTGCCTTGCAGCATCGGCTGTCCCCAACCGGGGGTGGTTTCTGCCTGAATTGCCTCATTCCCCGTGTGTGGTCTGTTGGAAAGCCTGAGAAAATCTAATCTGGAAAGTATTGGGGGTAAGGGTGGTAGGGAAGGAAGGTAATTAAGGAGCTGAGTAGGATGTTTTTCCATTCTCAGGCAACAAACATATTTTCAGGCTCTTGGTTTAGACTGAGGCAGATGAAGCAAGATTGGGAAAAAGGGAATTGTTTGTAATTCACAATCTCACCTCTGGCTGCCCGAGCTCTGAGAATCAAAAGGTTGGTGAGCTGTGTGTGTAAATCCTTTAGAGACCAAAAAGGTGTGACAAACAAACAGCAAGAGGTCCTCAGACCAACTCAAACATGAAAACACCAGGGAAGAGCCAATTGGTTGTGCCCGGTGACCTTTGTGGAGCTCCCCCGAGAGCAGCCACGAGCTGGGGGAGTTGGGGGATTGTTTACACGTGTGTGTACTCAGGTTATCCAGTTAAAAGCCATTCCCTGTCAGTGAGGTCACTGCAATCTCCCTGCAGAGGGATGGGGCTGCTCCTCAACTGCCTTTGCTTTTCATTTATCTTGGGCAGTGAATATAAACCCAGCAGTGTGTGCTGCAGGAAACTGCCCAAATCTGCCTTTGCACAGAGAGGGTTTTGTTCAGAGAGGCTCTGGGGCTGAAATCCATCACCTTGTGTCACGTCCAATTGCATCAGTGCCCTGATACGCCCAGCACTTCAAAGGCTTGTTCTCCCGGATTAAATAATTAGGCTGAGTCTCCAGATCCCTTCCTATCTGTGACATCCCAGCTTAGGCAATGGCATGGCTCAGGTTTGAGTGTCTTTCCTTGCTTGAAACTACTATTTTTGTTGCTCTCTTTTGAATCCCTTCCCACCACACTTCCATAGCTGACTTTGATGACTTTTTCCTGTCCAGGAATATGGGAATTTTATCTTTTGCAATCATTAGAGTTGCTGAAATTCGGCTGGAGTTTAAGGGCTCTGCTCCATGTGGGCAGAAAACTTCCAGTGAAAACTGAACAAGGGCAAGTGCAAAGAAAAGGCTTAATTCTCTAAGCACAACGTTGTCCAGAGGGAAAGTAACTTTGAGCATATCCAGCACAAAATGTTTCCATTTTGAACTCTGATGTGAGTGTCTAGAAAAGTTCAAGTAAATTGATCCTCTCACCTTGTTGTCATAGAACCACAGAATATCCTGAGATGGAAGGGACCCCCAAGGATCACCCAGTTCAGCTCCTGGCCCTGCACAGACACCCCAACAATCCCCCATTGTGCCAACCCTCCTGGAGCTCTGGCAGCCTCGGGGCTGTGCCCACTGCCCTGGGGAGCCTGGGCAGTGCCCACCACCCTCTGGGGGGAAGAAGAGCCTTTCCCTGAGATCCAAGTTCTCCCTTTGGCTGAACTGGTGCTTTGCATCAAGCCCAGGGTATGTCAGGGTGACGCTTTTGAGGCAGATTCACGTGTAATTCAGGCAGAGATTTGCCCAGAGAGAATGGTCAGAAAATGGCCAGAATGGGGAGTTCTGCTAAGCTTTTTAGGGTCATTCATCAGCAAATCCCTTTCCTTTGTGATTGTGTATGGGACAGAACAAGACCAGTGAAAGAGCCCTGGGAACAGCCTGGGGCTGTGCCAGGGCAGGGTCAGGGGGGATCTCAGGAGAAGGGTCTTCCCCCATGGGGTGGTGGGCACAGCCCCGAGGCTGCCAGAGCTGCAGGAGGGTTGGGATGATCCTCTGGGGCACAGGGGGTGACTCTTGGGGATGGGTCTGTGCAGGGCTGAGGGTTGGACTCGATGGTCCCTGTGGGTCACTCCCAGCTCAGCACATTCTGGGATCCGGTGATGATGGAAATTTGCCACATCCATGGGGTGGGAGGTGGGGTCTGACCTGCCCTTTGGCACTGCCAGGGCTGCACAGAGGGCTTGGTGTGGCCCTTGGGGAGCAGCCAGGGGTTCTCCAGCAGGATAGGATGCAGAAGTGTGGCTGACTGAGTGGGAAGACCCTCCCCCAAAGGATAAGGACCCCTGAGGGATCATCACGAGCTGTTTGACTCAAAGGTGTCTGAACCTGCAATGAATTATGTGTTGGTTTCTTGGCCCAGGGGATGCCACAGGACCCAATCGTGTCCTGGGGTGGGTTTTCTGTCCCTGGCAGGAGCCTGACGTGCTCCAGTCTGAACCCAAATATCCTTTTTCTGCCATCGACGTACAGACCTGCTTATCCTCCCAAATTACACAGCTCAGATTCAAATGGCAGAAAAAGCAGCAGGCCAGAGAGCAGTTCCTCTTGGAAACCAACCCAAGGGGACCGTGAGGACTTCCAAGGCTTTGCAGAAAGGAGCCATACTAGGTTGCAACAGGCAGATGTTTTCCATATGTTGCTCAAGTGAAACCTAAATCCGTGGAGGCAGAAGTGTGCAGCACTGGGGGCTGTGGGCTTTGGGCTCAGCCTTGCCTTCAAATTGAATTATGCACAGGCATCTTTAGGAGGCAGTGAGAGAGGGCTGAGCACAGCCCTGCCCGAGCTGCCTCTCCTGGCTCCCTTCTGCTGCTGGGAATGGCATCCTTAACCCCTTCTGTGCAAGGGCACCTTGGCTTCTCTTAATAGCCAGCTATGCTTTCCGTATGCTGCTCATTTTGTGTGAAAGCCTGAATCTCAGCAAAGGAGAATTACAGCTTTTATGGAGTTTCTCCTCCTTTTCTCTCTCCTTTTCTCTCTCCTTTTCTCTCTCCTTTTCTCTCTCCTTTTCTCTCTCCTTTTCTCTCTCCTTTTCTCTCTCCTTTTCTCTCTCCTTTTCTCTCTTCTCTCTTCTTTTCTTGATTAATTTAAATCACACTTGCCTTGGTCTAGAACTCAGCACGGCACCCTCCAGCTCTGAGAGCTCATTAAGCAGCGTGCTCACGACATTGCACTTGAATAGAAATGTCTTTTTTTTTTATGCTATGTTGTTACACCCCATTCATTTTATTTATTTGGTGAGTTTCTTGGCCCAGTGTGTATTCCACAGCACATCTGACTCCTCCCTGGTGATGATCCTTCAAGGCCAGGCTGGGCTTGGAGCGCTGCCCAAGGTGTCCCTGCCCATGGCAAGGGTGGCACTGGATGGGCTTCAAGGTCCTTCCGGCCCAAACTGGCGTGTGACTCTGCAGAGCTGGCGTCTGTGGGTGTGTGGTGGTGTCCCAGAGGCCTCTCCAGGAGTGTCCCCCAGCCCAGCCCTGCCCTGTCCTTGCTGTGTCCCCAGGGAACTCGCTGCTGCTCCGTGTGCTCCCCGCGCTCTACGAGAAGCGGCCGCGGCCGATCGAGCTCCACCTGCGGGAGCTGCTGCCTCTGATGGCCCAGCTGGACCAGGCTGAGCAGCACCACCTCCTCAGGCTCCTCCAGACCATGGCCAGGAGCAAGGAACTCGGGGTAAAGCACCTGGGGAACATGTCCCTGCTGCCTCTGCAGGGCTCTGCGTGTTTCTGTGACTCTGTGTCGGCACTGAAGGGTCCTTAACGTGCAGGCGGTGCCTTCCTGCACTAATTCCCTGCCATTCTCTAATTCCATTCCAAATTCTCCACCTAGTCAAAAGGAGAACACAACAATGACTCTGCTGGACCAAAAGGTTTGGGTTTAGACATTCGTTTTCAATGATTTTGGCTCTTACTCTGTCAGCTGAGTGTGAATTCCCTTAACTGTGTTTCTGTCAGAAAACATGAGCTGTATTAAAATACATGTCAAGGGACATTAAAATGAGTTAGGAACTGATGAGGACTGTTAATCCTCAACGAAAAACCCAGAAGAATGGGTTGTGTTATGCCCCATTTGTGTGTCCAAATGTCTCTTACACAGATGTAGGTTTCTGGATTTGAGGTGCATTGGTGTGCCTGTGTGTTTACAGAAAAATTAATTACTCAGTGGATAGTTGTAAACACTCCATCCTGCTTGTAAGATGATTTTAAGCCTCAGCCTCCCCCAAATTGCCTTGCTACAAGAAATGACAACCTACCCACAGCATATTTTTCAGGCAATGAGGTTCTTGCCCTTTGTTTTCCCCTCTGTTCTGTCTCTTGACCTTGTCACGTTCTTTAGTTTCCTATGGAAGGCAAGAATTTCTGCAAGTCCTTTAATTAACTGTATCATTGGGGAAGGCTGTGTCTTATGTTGTTTTAATCAATAAAATACAGTCTGGCCTGGAGCGAGGGAAATATTTGGTAAGGGTGGTTTTTTGGTCTTTTTTTTTTTGAGCGATTGGGCATTTCCTCACTTCTTTATGCATACCTGCCATATTTCAAGGCTAGAGCTTCCCCCGATTCCATATGCTGAGCTGAACTTGGATTGACCTCTGCACAAAGGTCAGCAAGGGTGGAAAACTCTTCTATTAAATCAAAGGCTAGTGGTTTATTTTTATCACTCTGGTTATATCTCTCTTGGTTATTTGTGTTCACAATTCAAATATATATTCATCTTGTTCCTGTCTGATTTTTTAACAGGTGCTGAAAGAGTGTTTGCCATTTTTGTTTGGGCATTTGAGGGACCCCAACCACAGTGAGATGATCCTAAACATCCTTACAGAAATATCCAGCTATGAACCAACAGCCCTGGCCCCTTTCCTCCCAACGCTGCAAGAGGTTGGGGAGAGTTTTCCAGGTCTGATTGGGCAAACAGCAAAGATCTTTGGAGCTGTTGGACATATTGATGAGGTGAGTATTGGCTGGGCTGGGGGGGTCTGATTGCTCTGGGTGCAGCACAGGGAGACTCTGCCCTCGCTGGTTCTGCTGCTCTTGAGTTTTATATTCGTTTAAAATTAAATTTATCTCATAAGAATCAAAACCAGATTTGGTTTGGCTTTGTAAATCTCATTTCTGTTGTGGGGGGAGAAGCCAAAATCCGTGGAAGACTGGGAGCCAAATAAGCTGTTGTTCTCCCCTTGTTTACTTCCAGCACCACAACAAGGCTGACTTTTATAAGAGCTGCAGGTGACCGTGTTTAATTCTGCATTTAGAATTTAGGAGTCAGCATCTCCTGGAAGCTTTACAGTTTATAACCAGCTAATCCTCAGCTGAGCACAGCTGGGATCAGAAGTGGAGGGTTTGATTCTGTGTTTTAGTGTGTTGAACCAGCTCTTCCCATCTGAGTGTCCCTGAGGCTCTGTGTTACTTCAAAGGGACGGGATTTATTTATTTTGCCTGTTGTTGTTGTTATTGTTTTATACCAACCCCAAGAAGGAAAGTGGCCGTGCTGTGCTTCCTATATCGTTGGAAATGGTAGACTAAGGTGAACTTCACAACGACATGAGCTGAAGAATCTTTTCTCCTTATGTTTTTATCTCCTGGCTGCAGCGGGTACACACACAGCCTGCAGGGTGTCTGCCGCTCCCAGCTCTCTGTAGGAAGTGCTGAGGAGCTGACACTGAGTCCTGGGTCTGATTTTAGTAGGGACTGCTGGCTCGGCTGCAATCCCAGTGCCACGTGTCCATGGGGATGGCACCCCTGTCACGTGTGTGTGGTGGGCTCTGTGTTGCTGACATCCAGGGGACCTTGGACTTGAAAGTGGAGAACATGGAGGCAGCAGCGTGCAGGTTTGGTGGGGTGAAGGTTCCAACAGGAGGCAAAAGGCTCCTCTCCTGTTTTGCTTCCTGAAAAGACAGAAATCCTGGATAACCCTGAATTATGGAAATCATAAAATCCTAGAATGGTTTGGGTTAGAAATGACCTTGAAGCTCACCTCATTCCATCCCTCGATGGTCTTGGAGGTCTCTTCCAGCCCGGGAGATTTTATGATTCTGTGATCTCACCTCTGCTCAGGAACCAGCCTTGGAGGCATTAGGATGAGATGATTCTCTTTCAGGGCCGAGTTGGGCAGGGCTTGGAGCAGCCTGGCCTAGGGAAGGTGTCCCTGCCCATGGCAGGGGGTTGGAACTGGATGATCTTTAAGGTCCCCTCCCACTCCAACCGTTCCGTGATTCCCTGATGGAAGGGAAAGGCAACGCCGTGGATTTCTGTGGTGTTGGGGCATCCGTCCCTGCAGGGCAACCAGCTGCCATCACACAGGCACCACGGACCACCTCTGGCACTGGGAAAGCTGGGCAGGTCTCAGAGGTTCTCAGCAGAGGCACCCACAGGAATCAAGGGAATGCTCTGCTCTCCAAGGGCAGCTGCAAAGCTCAGGGGCTCCTTTGTCAGGCTCAGCAGGAACGTGGAGCAGCAGAGAGGTCCCTGCAGACACGGGAGCTGCTGCTGGTGCTGTGTCAGCCCCTGTCACCCGCTCCCTGACCCCTCCCTGGTCCCTTCTGCCCCTGCCCAGGCCGTGCTGCCCACTCTGAGTGGTGCCCTGGCACCCTCTCCCCGGCCACACCAAACGAGAGGGCAGGGAAAGAGCGGCGGCAGCGCCGGAGCTGTGGTGGGTGCTGTTCGGTCCACAGGAAGGTGTGCTTGGGCAAAAGAGGTGCCAAGGATGGAGGTTTGGCCCTCTGTGCTGAGGGCTGTGGGCAGGAGCAGCAAATCCTCCCTGCTGGCTCCTGAACCCAGCCCCTTGTGCTGCCAGCCAGCCCTGCCCACCTTGGCAGCCCCGAGGGACCCCGCAGGGACGGGAGCTCCGGCTGGACACGGCCCCTTCCCTGCAGAGATTGCCCCTTGTTTCCAGCCCCAACTCGTGCTGATGTCAGCAACAGTCCCGGGGGTGAGGCTGAAATCAGAACTCGTCCCTGAACCGTAAATGTGTGCAAAGCAAAACACCAGCTTGGGGCAGAGGGCAAGGGGACATTTTAATGTGGTTTTTTTTCTCCCATTAACTTTACGTTTTAAACCAACTGGGAATTTTAACCACCTTCAGAGAGCCTTGTGATCTCTTTTTGTAGTCTCCCGAGCCTGGTTTTAAGCTAAAGCACAACGCTTTGCCACACCTCATTGCTTGTGTTTCAGATCTTCACCTTCTGGCAGATGTAATGCCATAAAATGCGAGGGCTGCTCGTGAAAAAAAGTCACGAATGCATCAAATAAGCATTGCTAAAATCACAACGGGCTCTGTACACCCAAATAGGCTTTGGGTAGAGTTTTGGATAGGAATTGGGGCAGGGATAATGACTGCTTTCATGTCGAGCTATTTTGCTGTAATTTTGTTTTGTATAACAGTTACGTATTATGTTACTCAGAGTTTATTGTTCTTTTACCTCACTCCAGGCGAGTAGCAGCATTTCAGCAAGGCTGGAGACACTCCAGCTGGATCAAAGTGACAGCAAAATGGTCACAACTGCTCCTCCAGTTCGTCTGCTGCACAGTTTGTTTAGGAAACAAAAAATGTGTTTTAAATGTTAATTGAGCCTGTGTTTATCTCTTGGAGGGAGGATTGTCTTTCAAATAAACCAGTGACTATGCATCAAAAAGTCAACCTCTTTCAAGCCATTGAGGAAAAAGCTCCTTCAGACACATCAGCCCAGCCCAGGGTGTAGCTGGACGTCTCCCCAGATAGCTGAAGGGAAGCAAGTTGGCCGATGCTCTTCCCTCCTTCATCCCCGTCCTGGCAGGGCCCGGCAGAGCTGCTTTGGTCTGGAATCCGTTGACTTGGGCTTCTCAAAGTTGCCTTGCTCGTGGCGCTCAGTCCGGGTGCTGCCAAAATCCCCTGGGTGTCTTTGTGGCCCCGCTGGGTTTGGGGGTTGAACTCCGGGCACTTTTCCCTCCCCAGGTCCCCAGAGAGCCGAGGTGACCCCATGGGACGTGGCTCAGCCCATGCCCAGCACACCACCCGCTGCTCCTGCTCCCCCCGGGCACGGCAAAGCCCTTGGTGGTGCTGCAGCACAGGCTCTGAACCCCAAACATCTCCCAGCTGCTGTGCCAGTCTGCTGAGCAGAGCTGGCCTGGGTTCCCCTGAGCCTCTGGGAGGAGTTCCTCAGTTAATTGCTGATTTTTCTGCCCCTTTGTAGATATTTTTAGGACTGTGGAATTTAATATACTTTGGACACCTATAGCAAAAGGGAGGAACCCTTTTCTGGAGGTGTTCAGCATCAGGCTGGATGTTCCCTGTCCCTGGAAGTGCTGTGTGGGGCTTGGAGCAGCCTGGGGTAGTGGAAGGTGTCCCTGCCCATGGCAGGGCATGGAATGAGCTGAGGCTTAAGGTCCCTCCCAACCCAACCCACTCCCTGATTCTTCACCTTTGAAGTGTCTGGTCTAAGATGAGAATTTGGACATGCACGTACAGAAAGAGTTGGAACAGGAATTGTTCCTCTCCAGGCAGAGATGATAGAGTATCTTTGCTAGAAAATATTTACATGTTTAATATTATGAGCTGAAACAGCCCCTTTAATCCTGATGTGTGGGGATGGGATCTGTGCTGATGAACTGGGGAGATCACATTCCTCAGAAAACTTGGGTAGCAGATGTTTGACTGCAGAGGGCATGTCAGGCTTCAGGGCATTGGCAGTGGTTGACACCACGTGCCAGGCAGCCTGTGAGGAGATCTTGGAGTGAAATCTCAATTTCAGCTTCTCTCTGTTGTGGTGTTAGTCGTGGCTCTAATCTGAGTGTTGCTCCTGGACAAACGGCTCTGAAAGGAGAGAACCCCTGTGATTTAGGAGGCACTTTAACCTCTCACCATTAGGGAGAGGAGCTGCTGACAGCCCCCCCCCCAGCTCCTGCCCCCCACTGCTCTGCCCCTGCTGTGCTGGAGGGGCCACATCCATTCTGGGCAGCACTGGTGACAGCAGACCCGTGGGGGACACTGCTACGTGTCAGCAGCACCAACAGGCCCAGGAAGGGGTTCAGAAAATCAAAAAATCCCAAACTGGTTTGGGTTGGAAGGGAACCTTAAAGCTCATCTCATTCCACCCCCTGCCACGGGCAGGGACACCTCCCACCAGCCCAGGGTGCTCCAAGCCCCGTCCAACCTGGCCTGGGACACTCCCAGGGATCCAGGGGCAGGAGCAGCTTTGCCTCCCTACACACCATTTCTGTGCCCTTTGCTTTCAAAGCCAGGTTGGACGGGGCTTGGGGCAGCCTGGGCTGGTGGGAGGTGTCCCTGCCCAGGGCAGGGGTGGCACTGGGTGGGCTCTGAGGTCCCTCCCGACCCAAACCAGCCTGTGGCTCTGTGAGCCTCGCTCGTCACAGAGGGGAGCTCAGAGCTGCTGGTGTCCTGATCGCTGAGCCAGGCTCCTCCACCAGCCTGGAAGAATGTAGGGCTCTTCAAAGGGGCTTGGGGGACTCTTGCTAGAGGTCTGAGGAGGAGACAAGCTGTTCTGAGTTTGGCTGGGTTGGGTAATACCAAGAGGAAGAAAAGTGTGTCTGAGGCAGTTGCTGTTTGCCATCCTGGGGCAGCCCTTCCCTGTGGGATTAGCAGGAAATGGGACACAGCACGATGACCAACATGATCTCAGGCTAATGCCCATTTATTGTTTACAAAGCTCAGTGTTTTATACATTTAGAGCATCAGCATCACACAGACATCAAGGGTTTATTGGCTACTACCTACTGTCCACTTGTCACATAAGCATCTCTTTGTTCATTTATTTTTGCAAGTTCATACACATTTCCCATTCCCACTTTCCTCTCCTGTGTCCTTTTCAAGGCCTTTACCACACAGCTGCATCGTCTCACAAACTCAGAACCTCTGGATTGCTCATATTTACAACATGCCCTTGTTCTTGCAAGTATCCCACCCTTCCCCAGGGCCAGGGACTCAGCCACAGACAGCAGCAGCCAGCAGGGAACTCCCGTGTTTGACACTGTTCTTGCCTCCTTTGTGCCCAGGAGAGAGCCAGGGCCTGCCTGCTGCACTTGGTGAGCCAGCTGGCCAGCATGGAGCACTCCTTCCACCACATCCTGCTGCTGGAGATCAAGAGCCTCACCGACACCTTCTCGAGCATCCTGGGCCGGCACAGCAGGGACATCTACCGCATGAGCAACAGCTTCAGTGCCATAGCCAAGCTCCTGGGGCAGCAGCTCGGGGCTGGTGCTGCTCCAGCTGCCAGGTGGGTCTGGGGGCCGGGGGAGGCAGCAGAACTCAGCTGAAATCCCGTTAAATTGCCAGGGAAAAAAAGCCACGTCTGAGGAAAACAACTGAAGCTTCGGTTAAAAATAAACCAGTGAAGTCAGGCTGCACAATTACCGTGGAGCTCTTCTAGAGAGTGAGGAGAACAATGACTGGGGGAACTCCCTGATAAAGGTTTGCCTGAGAACAGGCTGAGAAGGATTCTGAGCCCACGTGCAAGGAGATGTTCTGCTCGCTCAGCTGCTTCTGAAGGGGTATCCTAAGGCTGAAAAGCTGGGAGCTGTTGTGTCTGTCAGGGTAAGAACACAAGTGTCACTTAAATATATGGTGGGAGTCACTTTTAATTAGTGAGAGACTCATCATTAGAGTTGTGTATAGTGCAACAGGTCAGGGGGCACAAAGGAATAGCAATTCTGTGAAAAAATGTAACCCAGATGTCAGAAAAGCCATAACCGTGAAGGACAGCCTTGGAGCCAGGCCGGGAGCACTGGAGCCAAAACACTGAGGTCATTGGAGAAACGAGCAATTGGTGTCTTGGAGAGAGTTAAAAATGAAAAGGGAACCAGGAGAGAGTCCCTCATTTTCCTGCAGGGCTGTGAGAAATGTCTGAACCTCACCTGGTGGGAAAGCCCTCAGCAGAAATCGGCCCCTGGCACTCGTTTTAATAAAGAATTCCCTTGGAGACCATGCAAAGGCCAAGTGGGGAGAGCAAAGGGAGCACAAAACAACACACCCGTTCCAAACCAGCCTGGTTTGCTGTGGGAAAGAGGAGGCCAGCTGTCACCTGGGGAAGGGGCCAGGTGGATGTCACCTGGGGAAGGGACCAGGTGGATGTCACCTGGGGAAGGGGCCAGGTGGATGTCACCTGGGGAAGGGGCCAGGTGGATGTCACCTGGGGAAGGGACCAGGTGGATGTCACCTGGGGAAGGGGCCAGGTGGATGTCACCTGGGGAAGGGGCCAGGTGGATGTCACCTGGGGAAGGGACCAGGTGGATGTCACCTGGGGAAGGGACCAGGCGGATGCCACGTGCTCTGGGAACTGCAGAGCAGCAGGACAGGGACTGAGGCACAATAATAACTTATGCAACCCCTTGTGGTCCCTCAATTTATGTCTGAAAAACTACTTTATTTGTTAAAACATTGTGATATCCCTATTCCTCATTGTCTTCTCTGTTTAACATTTATCTTTAGAGCTGGTCAAAAAGGCAGTTAAACACAAAAAAGCTTTTCATTAAAATCCTGTGGTGCTTCCCCATTTTTCTCTAAAATTCCCCTTGTTAAGGACTTTGCTGAGGAGTGGAAGCTTCATTGTTTGCATGAGTGTGGTTACAGATGATGGGTTTTTTTCTTCATCAGCTCCTTGGTCTTATTTCTTTCTTTCTTTATTTTAAATCTTACTACCTGCCCAGCCCTCTGTGCCCCTGCATCCTGTGTTACCCCAGCGTGGCTGTGAGAGATCCCAGCAAAACACTGATTTTTCACAGATTTGTAGCTCTTCGCTTTCACATTTCAGGCCTGTAGCGAGCTGAGTGTGAGCTCAAATCAGGGCTACGAGGAGAGTTCTCTGCTTGATTTAAGCTGAGTTTATTCTGCCTTGTCCTGCTGAGAGGGACAGGTCCAGACCCCAAGGTGGAAATGCCCTCCCAGCCCCGGAGCTGCTGCAGCCAGGGGACTGCAGAGGGTCGTGGAGAGCAGCAACCCACAGTCCCGGGGCTGGGAAAGGAGAAGGAGGTTTTAGGATATGTGCCTGGATTGGAACAATTCCTTCCAGGGCTCCTGTGTTTACACAAGGGGAAGTTGATGTCTTTGGAGCCACGGGTGGCTCGGGCTGCTTCGACACACGGCGCGTCCCGTGTCGTTAGTGCAGAGCCTAATCAAAGCCAGGCCAGGCTCTGGTGCCCTTGGTGTCCCCAAGCTGAGGGTTACTGCGCCTCAGAGGTGCTCTTTAGGAACACTCAGAGTTCTACTGGAGTTGCCCAGCCCAGGAGGGTGGTCTGGGCAGCTCAAGGAATGCAAGAAAGGAAATGTGGTGACGCTTCCAAGCGCTGGTGCTGGGTGAGGAGTGAGGAGTGAGCACCCCCCAGTGCTGCCCGTGCCAGTGTCGTGGCTGTGGGAGGGACCTTCAGACTGCCAGAGGAGACAGGGACAGGAGACACCAGGAGAAGTTCTTTGCTCAGAGGGTGAGAGGCCCTGGCACAGGTGCCCAGAGAAGCTGTGGCTGCCCCATCCCTGGGAGTGTCCCAGGCCAGGTTGGAGCCACCTGGGCTGGTGGGAGGTGTCCCTGCCCATGGCAGGGGGTGGAACAAGATGGGCTTTAAGGTCCCTTCCAATCTAAACCCTCCTGTGATTCCATGACAGTTCTATAATCTTTCCTCTACCACTTGCCTTCCTCAAACCTCCACGTCCATCCTGTCTGAGGGGGTGATTTGTGATCACACCTGCCCAGGGACGACCCACAGGGACCCACACTGGATCCATCCCTGCTGCCTCCGTGCCCTCAGAGGTGAAGCCCTGGCAACAATCCCACCTCCAGAGTACTTTTAGCAATCCGTGTTTGTGATGCTCTTTTCCCCATCGGAAGCACTTGGTTTCTGATGCCGACAATGTTCTCCAGGGCTGGAGAACTGTCCTCCATCCTGTCATGCCACCCTTGACTCTCTGACCTGTGCACTGAGGTCTCTCTGTGCAGAGAATTTAAAAGCCTGAGATGATGAGCAGCCTGGTACCATCTCTCAGGGCAGGTCATTGTGGCTTCTCCATAAGCTTCTGCATCTTGGGAACAGCCTGAGCTTTGGTGTAAACCGATCCTGCTCAGCAACCTCAGCAATGTGCCGAAAGCCTCTTGCCAAGATTTCAAACAATGGTTTGTTTTCCCGGGGTTGGGAGGGCTGCCAGGCACCCTCTGGGCGAGGGATGGAGCCCTCCCTCACCTTCTGCACGGTCCTGGCTTCCCAAGGGGCTGCCGTGTGGGCAGAGCTGGCACCTGAGAGCCCCAGGCTGGCACTCGGACCCCTCCTGTTCCCTGCTCTGAGACCCTGGGCACACCAGCAGGGTCCACACCCTGGCTTGGGGAGCACCAAGCAGTGAGAATCCCACCCTCCACACCCCGAGAAGTGACTTCTTTCTGCTCTGCATATGGAGAACAGGGTTCATTCCTGTGCTTTTCGAGGTCTTTTCCAACCTTCATGGCTCTGTCATCCTGCAGGGGACGGATTTCCTTGCGCTCCCTTCCCAAAGCCGCTGGAGCTCAGCGGGGGAACGCTGGACAAAGAGGTGCTGTTCTGAAACCCCCCTTTTATTTGCAGCATCCTCAGCCTCCCCCTGGCTGGGGCTGCCCCCGAGGAGCCCCAGCAGAGCCTCAATCCCCTCTCTGTGAGCAGAGGCTTTACCTGCATCTCCACGCGGAACCGCCGCCTCCCTCCTGCTCGGCCCCACAATGGGAGCAGTGTTGGCACTTCTGCTGGAGAGACAGCTCTGCCATAAATCCACTCCTGTCCTACATCCCCAGGAAGATTTGTGAGAAAAGGTCATAGCAAGGCTCTTTATTACAGAAGAATATTTTTAAAGTGCTCCTCGGTGTTAATGTATTATGAGATCTTGCTTAAATTAAAAACAAGACCAAACTCACCAACTCCCCTGAGAAATGTCCTGAACTGCCTTTATCAAAACAAATGGGAAAGTGCATTTTGTGCTGCAGTATTTCTGGTTGTTTCTTTAAAAACATGCTTTTTACAGTTGGTAATTTGCAGTTTGGGGAGTTTTTAATGGGCTCCCCGACTGGGAGCGTGACTTGTTGAGACTCTGCTGCTTTGGAAGTGCTGTGTTAGAACTCTTATTTGTGGTTTTATATATCCAGAGTTTACAGATTTAGCTGCTCAGATGTTTGTTCATCAGGAAGCTAAAAAAAAAAAGAAAAAAGAAAAAAAAGGAAGATCAAACAAAGAAATTGTCAGAAACAAAACAAACTTGGTTTAGAGCTGTGGGTAGAATTTAAAAAGTAAGTACTGTTCAGTACCCCTCAATTCTCTAAAATTCCTGGCTGCTTTGTCCTGCCTTTATGATTTTTTGGGGCCAGTTACTCCATAGGAGTGAGGTGAGAGCACCACATTCCAGCAGAAGGAACCTCCCTGAGGAGGGGGAGAGGAGTAGGAGCACCAACCCTCCTGCTCCTGGTCCCTGGGGAACTCCAGCCCTGCTGCTCAGGAAGGCCAAGCAGCCCCTCCAAGGCAGAGTAAAGACATTCAAGGTTTGGGTTTCCAGAGAATGGCCAAATATCCAGAGGAGCTGAGTCTCCCTGCATGCTGTGAGTGGTGTGGAGACCCAGAAAAAACCATTTTCAGAAGCTCTGCACTTGGGGAATCCACATTTTTACCCACAGTCTCTTTTCCAGCAGATTTCTTTTTGTCTTGTAGTATCAACAGCTCCCTCTCAATTTATTTGAAAGTTACCTTTGAATTTTGCATTAAAATGTTGCATATTGTGGTTCCCCATCCCTGGGAGTGTCCCAGGCCAGGTTGGACGGGGCTTGGAGCAGCCTGGGCTGGTGAGAGGTGTCCCTGCCCATGGCAGGGGTGGCACTGGTTTAAGGTGCCTTCCAACCCAGGCTATTCTAAGATTCCACAATTCTGTGGTTTTAAGATTTACATTAATTTAAAACAAAACTTCTTGTCCTGTTCATTTTAACTCTTCATTTTCTCCTGCCTGAATTGCTGTGACATTGCTTAGAGCTGTTCCTGAGCCTGTTTCTGCTGAGTTTTAAAAGGTATTTTTGTTACTAAGAGTGCAATAATTTGGTAAGAACTTCATGTTCAAATCTTTGAAACCACAGAGTTCTGTGAACGCTGCAAATAGTTTGTCTTTTGTTTTGTGAAAATAATGTAATAAGTCAGTATTTAGCAAGCTGGGAAGAATGGTTTGAGCTCGGATGAAAACCTTTCTACTCAGCTCTCAGGAAGAGTTGTGATTTGCTTATGCAGATACAGCACTTGGAGTTTCTAATCGAGGCTTGTCAGAGACGTTCAGTGTTTCTGATCCATCAGAGATATTGATGTAGAAGATGTTCCTGAAAATAATCTAAGGGAATCTCTGCTGAAACCTATTTCTTTCAGCAGGTCCCCGCCCCGGCTCCCAGGCAGAAGCACAGCACCAGCATGGCTGTGAGCAGTGTGCCAGGGCTAAACCTCTGCTCTCTGCTTCCTTAGGATGGAAAAGGACCCTGAAACTGAACCTGCTGCACCCCTGGATGATTTAAAATCTGTTATGAATGGAAGTGAAGAAGATGAAAAGCTTCAAGTCAAAATCCAGGCCTTTGAGGAGAAAATCCATGCCGACAGCAGCACTCCTGGCTCAGTGCGGAGGTACAGCCTGGGCCAGGTGTCCAAAGAAGAAAGGAAGGACATGAGATTTAACAGGTATGGCTCAGTAAAGTGGGGGGGGCTTCATGGATATCAGCTTTGTCATAAAACTTCATCCACACTTTGAGGATTTGGTCCATCTGTACGATACCCATGGGCACCATCGGGCTGATTTTAAGCAGGTCTCATATCCAGGAGTTCAAAGGCTGGGTGAAATTGTCCTTAGTCATGGAATGGTTTGGGTTGGAAAGGAACTTGAAGCCCATCCCATTCCACCCCCTGCCACGGGCAGGGGCACCTTCCACCAGCCCAGGTCGCTCCAAGCCCCGTCCAGTTTGACCTTGGGCACTTCCCGGGATGGGACAGCCACAGCTTCCCCGGGCTACCCACTTAATCTCTTCTGTGCCCTAAAGCAGCACAAGGGGTAGGAAAAGTCCTGCACGGAGACACCCCAGAGAGGAAGGTACAGAGACCTTCCTTGGGGTGTTGTCACCAACGGTGCACATCAAATGCCACGACGTGCACCCAGAGCTGTGCCCTTCCTGCCCAACATTGGCCCTGGAGTCACTTCTGCCCTGCCCACCCTTCACTCCAGCCCCAGCAGCGGCTGCAGGGCAGGAAGAGCTGGAGCCTGAGCCCTGGATCAAGGAAGTGCTGCTGGATGGAGATTTTATGATGTGATCCATAAAGCAGGGACGCCACTCCTGGGGTTCCAAGATCCTTGCAGAGAACTTCCCTCGCTCCCCCCTGGAATGCAGATGTTGGGATGTATGGATACTGTTTAGTTTCGTTTGCTTATTAAAGCTGAGGCTTGAGCCTGGCATTGGAATGCAAATTCCCCAGGAGATCTTTGCCTCTGGTGCTCTCTGAGGCAGCTGCACGGGGGCAGAGCAGGGCTTGGGGGGGGTTTGGTGCCCCACCTCTGATCCAAAGCGTTTCTCCTTGCCCTCCCCATCCTCCAGGTCCAAGAGCCTCGCCCTGCACGCCCTGCGCGCCAAGGGGGGCAACTCGGAGGGAGGGCAGGACGAGGAGAGCGGGGAGGTCTCAGCTGGCATCTCCTTCTCCGACCTCTACATCAGCCGGGAGGAGGAGAAACTGCCCTTTGGTGCAGATCCCGAGCCAGCAGCGCCGGGAAGTGCCGTGGTTTCCCCCCAAAGTGTCCATTACCTGGAATCGGCAAATTCGCCGGAATCCCCCCCGAAAAAGGCCTTGGAGGGAAGTGCAGAGGCCCCAACGAGCCCCGTGGAACACCAGGACAAGCTCTACCTGCACCTGAAGGAGAACCTGGGCAAAGTGAAGGAATATGTGCTGGAGATGGGGCGGAAGATCCCCATCCCCGAGCAGTGTGTGATCGAAGGTAAGCGGGACGAGCCTTTCCCATTCCAAGAGCTTTCCCACTCCCCTGAGGGTCCTCTGGGGGTGGCATCAAAGGCTCTCCAGCACCTCGTGGCCTCGTGGACCAGGAGGAGCATCACTAGTTTGGAAAACAACGCCATTCCCAAACTGAGTGCTTGGAAACCTTCCAGGGCTCCTTTCCTTTGGGGATACGGTGCAGCCCCCGCCCATCCCAAACTCCCGGGAGGGTTGGTGGGGAGATTGGCTTTTGGCTGTCAGAGGGCACGAGCCCTGAGGGGGTGGCAGGAGCCCTGAGGGGGTGGCAGGAGCCCTGGGCACACCTGCAGGGCAGGCAGGGGGGTCATGGCCAGCGCCAGGGGCTGGTCATGGAGCTGGGATGGCCAAGGGCGGATGTGCCTGGGCTGTGGAGCAGTGTTAGTGGGATAGCTGAGGCTCCTCCTTGGCCAGCTGGGCTGGAGCAGAGCTGCGTCCCCTCCCTCCTTACCAGGTCATTGCACCAGCTGAGGGGTGAGGAGGCAGGTCAGGACCCTCCCAGCAGCACGTCCCAGCCCAGACACAGAACTGCTCAGAGGCACAACAGGATGAGATTCCCAGGGTTGGGTTGGGTGGGATCCCCGTTGGGATGAGTGGGATCCCTGTTGGGTTGGGTGGGATCCCCATTGGGATGAGTGGGATCCCTGTTGGGTTGGGTGGCATCTCACTTGAGGTGAGTGGGATCTCATTTGGAGTGGGTGGGATCCCAGTTTGGGTGGGTGGGATCTCAGTTGGAGTGAGTGGGATCCCAGTTGGGATGGGTGGGATCCCAGTTGGGACGGGTGGGATCCCCATTGGGGTGAGTGGGATCCCAGTTGGGATGGGTGGGATCCCCATTGGGGTGAGTGGGATCCCAGTTGGGATGGGTGGGATCCCCATTGGGGTGAGTGGGATCCCAGTTGGGACGGGTGGGATGCCAGTTCCCCAGTCTCAGGGGTTGTTCAGTGTTTTCTGTTTTCACCAAGGGCGGGTTTGTTTCCAAATGAGAGGGAGAGTGGGTGAGGTGGGTCTGTGACACTCCTCCTCTTTGAAGGGAGTGCTTTGGGTTGGGTTGGGTTGGGCTCCTCCTGCTTATCCCCTTTAACCTGAATTTCTGTGCATCCGACCACGCACTGGTGGCCCTGAGCTATTTACAGCCCAACCTTCATGGGCCACGTTGATTCCAAACAGTCTCTGCCTCAACAAATTAAATGAATTTTCAGGTCGCTTAAAATGTCATCTTCTAATACACTGTAACTTCAGCTCTAACAAATAGCAGCTTAAGCTGAGAAAATATTTATTTCTTTTCTTTTTCAGTGGTCAGTTTTTACTTATAAAAAAAGCAGTTTTTACTTATGAAAAGAATATAATTATACATATTTTGAAAGCTTACGCCTCTGGAGAGTTTTCTAAAAATCTTAAGTTGCAGGTTTAGATTTTGAAATAGTTATGTGGTGAAATTAATGATAATTTGTGGGTTTTTCCATAAAATGACACTGGAAACATGAGAGTGAACACTCTGCCTTTTGAAGTGCTGAGTGTTATGACCCTGCATTAATCAAACAGCATCTATTGAATATTTGAAACGTATTGCTCAGCTTCCTTTCTGCAGTGCCTACCATGACACATCCTGAGCATGTGACTGTTTCCAAATTCATTCAAACTATTGTAATTTCCTGAAAATCCTCCACCAGCATTCCCGGGTAAATTCTTTGAGCAGGGCCACATGTGCAGAGCAGGAGGTTTCTGTGAGTCCTGCAGGATTGCAGCCTGGCTCAGAGCTTGGGGAGTGCTCCACTCACTGCAGGCAGCACTCCAAAATCCTGCCCTGCTTGCACTTCCGAGATGCCCAAACCCTATCAAGGCTCACTCAGATGTGTGGTTCACTTTTTAGTAAGATCTTTAGGGGAAAAAAAATCAGAAAATATTAATATGCACAGTTGGGTAATTTTATGTTGGTTGCAGAGGAGTCTGAAGTGGAGATTTAGTGTGCAAAATGTGGAGAATGTGAAAAGGTAAGAACTCCTGAGCAGAGTCCCTGTCAGGTCCAGGAACTGTGGAGTGCTGATGGGCCACATTCTGGTCCCTCGCCCAGACCTGCATCCCCTGCTTGCGTGGCTGGTGGGGTGATGGGACAGACTGGGACGTGGGGATCCCTCACTGCTCAACACCCACACTGGGGCATCTCCAGGGGGAGATGGGGGAGGGCAGAGCCAGGGTGACCCTGGAGGGCCCTGTCAGGGCTGGGCACCAACGAGACAGTGCAAGGGGTCCCTGTCCATGGCAGGGTGCTGGAACTGGGTGGCCTTTAAGGTCCTTTCCAACCCAACCGTTCTGTGCTAATTGAAGCCTGAATTTGAGGATAAAGGAGAGAATCTGAGATCTCCATGTGAAACCAGGTGGTCTCCTCAGCCTGGAAAAGAGGGAGCTGATGGAGATTTGCAATATCTTGAATGAGAGAGGATTGAGTGAGTTGTGGCTCACTGTCTGCCCCGATGCAGGTGCTGGAGAACACCCTCTGGAGTTCTCAGAAGCAAATTCCTAACACAGAGAACAGGCAGCCCTGCTCTGGAGAGCTGTTTGGGATTTGAAAACTGGCCCTTTTACAATTGAGTCAGACATTGGCTGTGTTGGTCTTCACCTCACAGAATATTTGTGCTTTTCAGCCTCCTTGTTGACTTACAGGCTCATTTGATTTACGTGTCCCAATTGATGTAATATTAACTGAAGTGGTGGATTTTACAGGTCTGAAGGGATGCAGGTGAGGAACTGTCAGGGTGGGTCCATGAACTGTCTGTGACAGTTTGAAGATCCCTCATAAAGACACTGACAAACTGCCATGTCAGCTCTGTTATCTCATTTAGTATTTAGTGTTTGGGCTGGAAGTGCTCCGGGCAGAGGAAGGGTGTGAACTGGGTGATGGTCCTCCAGCAGGAGCAGGGTTAGGACTGGGCTCGTGGCCAGGAGGTCTTATCCTAAGAAAATGGCCAAGCTGAGGGTGTTTCAAAGAGCAGAGAAGCTGCACCAGCTCCCCACACTCACATGTGTAAGTGAATTTTTGGGGATAGTGCTGCAGTCAGAGAGGGGATTTGAGTTGGGGAAGAAAGAAGGAACCCAAACCCACAAGAATCCGTTGATGTGAGCTTGGTTCAGCTCGGGGCTGATGGTTCAGCTCCTGCTTAGCTGGAAGCACTGTGTCCAGATCCACATCTCTGCCATACCCTAAGCAATTGGAGGAATTCTTTTAAGTGGTGTTTGTCACTTTAGTCCCCTTAATCCTGGGGATCTTTTACACCAAAAAAAAAAAAAAAAAAAAGGAAACCCCCACCATATTTGTCATACCCTGCAGCTTTCAGGGAGTTAAGCAAAGAGTTTCCATCAGCCCATATTTTTCCAGATGGTTTGTGATCCCGTGTCTTATCGGTACCTCCAGGATCTTGCAGAGGGGAGGGGCCCAGGCTGGGCCTCAGGAAATTCCTGAGTGCTCCTGAGCCTGGATATTGCTTCCCAGTGAGCACTGGGAGGGGTTTCTGCTGTCTCAGTGGGACTGGGGTCCCCGTGGTTGAGGTCAAGATCCCCACGCTGCAGTTTCTCTCCCGGTTTTATTTGGTGCCCTCCCAGAAGTCCACCAGCCCTCCTGATCTCCAGGTGTCCCAAACCCTTCTGGGGAACTGGGGCTGGTAGTGGGTTGAGGTTTGAGAGGCTTTGGTGCAAGGTGGGATTCCTGTACCAGGTGTCGTTATTACCTGTTCTGAGGGTGGGCAGCCCTGGCACAGGGTGCCCAGAGAAGCTGAGGCTGCCCCATCCCTGGAAGTGTCCCAGGCCAGGTTGGACGGGGCTTGGAGCAGCCTGGGCTGCTGGAAGGTGTCCCTGCCCACGGCAGGGGGTGGGATGGGACGGGCTTTAAGTTCCCCTCCCACCCAAACCAGTCTGTGGTTCTCTATGATCCTGTGGTCACTGATGTTAAGACCTGCCAGTGTTGGTTCTGGGAAAGCCACAAGACCCAGGTGGGAACAGAGTTGTCTTGGGTTTAGGTGGCGTTGGCCCTGTTCACCCTGCAGACCCCACGTGCTCCAGCTGTCACCTTGCCCCCCTGCCTGCCGGAGGCTCTTGTTTCCCAGGTGCAGAGGGGTGGTGGAGCAGATCCATGGCCATGTGTGTCCTGCCCTGGGGAGGGGCTGCGCTCAGATGGTTCCCAGACACAGCCCTGTATGGCTGCTGGATTTGGTCATGAGGAGGCCAAGTCCTGGTTTTCCACTCTGCTGCTCGTTGCTCTTTAGGTAATTTGGATACAAACACCACCACTGATGCCAACGGCTCAGAGCTTTGAGTGTCAAGGGGGCTCTGGGGGGAAAGCCCCTGGTGATACCTGTGTGTCCAGGTGCCGAAGGATTTGCCATCTCCGGCCTCCTTGGAGAGGACAGAGCCCAGGGAGATGATGGAATCCTTCCACCCTGAGTCCCTGGAGCCCCTGAGAGCAGCAGGTCACTGCTGGCTCCCGGGTGTCACTCAGAGGGAACACGCCCAGCACGCTTTGCCCGGGATCGATGCCAGGATGCTGCAGGAGGAGGGGGCAGCAGGGCAAACAGGTTGCGACGTGCTGGCCCTAAATCTGGTTGTTATTATGTTTTATGGGGTACTGGGGATAATGGGTCCCACATGATGGTGTGGAGGGCCAGGCTGGGGCTCCCCTGCAGTGCCTGCCCTGCTCCAGCCTGATGAATTCCAGCATTCCAAGAGCCCGGCACTGATTGGGAACAGATGGGCCCCCGGCCCTTCCTCGGCATCAGAGCGGGGCGGCTCGGCAGAGCATTCCCGGAGAGCAGCACTGGGGCTGCTGGGCCACCCCAAAGTGGCTCTGGCCTTGGGTCCTGCAGGGCTGCCCTCCCCAAGGCATCCCAGCTGCGGGGGCAGAGGGATCCTGTGCCAGCTCCCCGCCTGGCCCCGTGCCCGTGGTCACCCACCCGGTCAGACCACGGGGACACCTCTCACCGTGGGGACACACCCGGGGGGCAGCAGGTGGAGCAGGGTGGGCTCCAGGGGACCTTTCCCTGCCACATTCCTGGTGGGTGGTGGCATCAACCGGAGCACAGGGGCTTTGATGGGTCTTGGAGCAACCCGGCCCGTGGAAGGTGTCCCTGCCCATGGCACGGGGTGGGGTGAGATGAGCTTTAAGGTCCTTCCAGCCCAAAGCACTCTGTGATTCCGTGTCTGGATTTGCCCCTTGAGTCTGGGCTGGGTGATGGGTGCACTGTTTTCCTGTCCACACCCCATCCCTGTCCTGCCTTCTCCGTTGCTCTTTGTGTGACTTACTGGAGGTGAAATCTCTTGGACTGAGCTGAGGCGTGCACACAAAGCTACAAGTGGTAAAAACAATATAACCCAGCATTTCTTGGAGCTGTCTGCTCTAAAAAGTACCCTTTTTGCCTTTAAATGTATTTATTGTTTGCATACTTTTAGTAACTCAAACTGAAGAGACGAGGCAAAGGAAACTGAGGAAGCTTAAACCCAAAATTTAAAAAGTCAGATCCATTTCTTATTGGTTCCACATTTATGTGTGTGTTTAATTCTATTTAGGAAATTTATGGGCATACTTCTACTCCTATTAACAGATTTTATGTAATAGTGAAGGATTACCAATGCAAATCAAATAATGCATTGATTGTTCCCAGAACCAGTGACTCTGTACCCTCCTGGTTTAGCCCAGTGTGTTAAGCTGGAATAAGCAACAATTAACAGCTCTACTGACATTCTTCTCTTTATGTTTTGTTCTTTTCCCCCCAGGCACTACCACTTAGTTGTGAACTTTAAAATTGCAACATATATTCTCTTGTTTCCTGTAGGAAAAACAAGTTGTTGCTTATTCTCTTGCTAGAAGTTACAGACTTGCCAAGAGATGGGAATGTTTGCTGACTGAGAAATGTTTCCTTGGGATCTTGCTCAGTCATGTGGGCATTTGGTGACTCTGTGGGGTGGGTTTGTGTCTTGTGTTGCCGTTCATGTGTTCTTCAGGTTCTAAAATCCTTTCCTTGTGTTACTTGGACTCTCCCTCCATGCCAAGACCAGCAGTCTGAGGAGGGAGGAGAGTTCTGCACACAGTGACAGGACAAGGGGAATGGTTTCCAACTGCCAGAGGGCAGGGATGGATGGGATATTGGGAAGGGATTCCTGGCTGGGAGGGTGGGCAGCCCTGGCACAGGTGCCCAGAGCAGCTGTGGCTGCCCCTGGATCCCTGGAGTGTCCCAGGCCAGGTTGGATGGGGCTTGGAGCCCCCTGGGCTGGTGGGAGGTGTCCCTGCCCATGGCAGGGGTGGCACTGGGTGGGCTTTGAGGTCCCTTCTGATCTAAACCATTCCATGATTCCATGCTCTCGTCCTTCTGCATGGAGCAGATGTTCCAAGCAGATGTTCCCCTGCAGGAGGGGCTGCAGGGGGGGATGCAGGAGGGGATGCAGGGGGG
>VXAU01004915.1:40514-61469 GCA_013399695.1 Formicarius rufipectus
GTGGGGGAATGCAGGGGGGGGATGCAGGGGGGAGTGCAGCAGCTCCAGCGCTGGGGGATGCTGCGATGAGGAGCCGCCGAGTGCAGGGGGGCACAGAGCCCTCTGCTGCCTGGGCTGAACTCTGCTCCGAGGAGCTCCTCAATAGGGATAATCCCAAGGAATTGGCTAAAACGAGCCTTGTCCTGCCTGTGCGGTGTTACCCCAGACACTCAGCAGGAGATTGTGCTTTGCTGCTGCTGAGGTGAAGCAGAGCCATGAACTTCTCTCCTTGGCAGGGTTAACTGAGCTGGTGCTCAGCGCAAGAGAAATGTCAGCCTCTCACACAGACTTCCCACCCAGTAAAGTCACCTTGCACAGCCCCAGCCTGGCCTCCTTTCCACCTGGATGGGGGTCACAGCCTGGCACCCCTTCCCTCCTCCTGCAGCATCTCCTGCAATGCTGGCAGGTACCAGGGCTTGTCCTGGCCCAGGCAAGGTGATCAGACCCATGCCCAGCTCCAAGAGCTCCCACCCCAAACAGCCACAAGGCAAGTCTGCCTCGGGGATTTTTGGTTTCCCTTTTGCTCAGTCTGCACCTCCCCGAGCCCCTGCACTGCCCCTGCACTCCAGCAGTGCTGTGAGAGCCACAGAGCCCCTGGCTGGAATGAATGGTGTTCCCACAAATCCGAATTCAGGGCAGATGGGACACGTTACTCAGGGAAAGAGAGATTGGCATAAACACCTTGCTTCAAATTTGTTTTCAGGATTTAGAATTGACAGGAGTTTTTAAAGTACAAAACTGGTTCTAGAGCCTGTAAAAATGGAGCCGAAATGTGGCCAACATAATAGGCTTAATGTCCTCAGGGAAATCAGCTCATTTTTCCTTCCTCTCTCCCTTACATGCTTCTGACAATTTATTTTAAAGAGCTGCAGATCCATCTTGGCCATAATTTGGACTTCATTGCTTTAAATCACATCAAAAGAACCTTTAGTCAACACTGGATCACCAGCACTCACCAGGATATACTTTGTGCTGGGGAGCAGGGTCTGGTGACAGGACTCTCTGTGTTGTATCTTACTGATACCCTGAAAGTTTCCTGGGACTCAATGAATCTTCCCTTCCCAGGTGAATTCAGGGGGAGCAGTTCCATGTAATGGAATTACACAGAAATTCAGGGAACTGAGTTGTCTCCACCTTCCAAGGCTGGGACTGCTTTCTTTTTACCTTCAAAGTCTTTTTACTAACTCAAGGCTGCAAGTGATTCACTTTTGTTCTTCCTAGCAAAAATGTTTTGGCTTGTTGTGAATAAGCCTTTTAATGCTGAGTTATTTCTGCCTTATCTCTGAAATCCATGGGGATTTCACAAGGGGGACATTGGTCCAGAGTATTTATACAACTTGCCATGATGGTCTGGGAACAGTGTCAATCACAGCTTACCTAGAACTGAGCCCATTTATGTGCCTGTGTTTTAGGACAGCACAAAATGTATCTTAAGCTGAGTCCACAGCAATTTGCAATGATTTTTAAAGCAACTTTTTCTTTTGTTTTTCTTAGCCCTGGAAGTTCCAGCAGGTTGGACAGGGCTTGGAGCGACCCGGGCTAGTGGAAGGTGTCCCTGCCCATGGCAGGGGACGGGATGAGATGAACTTTAAGGACCCTTCCAACCCAAGTCATGCCATGATTCCGTGACTCTGCTGACCCTGGGACGACTGAGATTAACTCCTGTGTGTGGGAAGCAGCAGTCCATCCTAAAGCATTGCAAAATGCGCGTAGCAGTCGTGGGCTCGTTGCAGACATTGCCAAACTCAGCACCCCAAATGCAGCAGGAGCAGCCCTGAGTAACAGCCCAGCTCATCTGGGAGGTTGTCTGGGCTGGAGCTTTTCTACACTTGGTTTTGACAAATGAATGCTGCTCCTTTTCCAGGAACTTCACGCTCAGCCAGCACTGGCTCCAGTGCTGGAGCTGCTGTTGATTTTGGCCCGTGTTCTCAGCCTCGCTGCTTCCCTCAGCGTCATCCACAGAGTCTTGCTAAGCAATTTCTTAAGGGTTTGTGTCTCTCCATAGTTCTTTGTCATCTTTTGTTGTGTGGTATTGAGGAACTTCCTTCACCTCCTTTTGGCCCAGAGAAGCTGTGGCTGCCCCATCCCTGAGAAAGGCCAGGTTGGACAGGGCTTGGAGCAGCCTGGGATAGTGGAAGGTGAATGAGCTTTAAGGTGCCTGTGAACCCAAACCAGTCTGTGATTCCGAGATTCCTGGTCCCATCAAACAGTCCCACCTGGCCCTGGACACCCTTTCTCAGTTGTTAACCAGAGGCTGGAGCTCTGCCCCCTTCTGCTCCAGCTGCAGCGGCTTCTTTGTGAGACTGCCCGGGTGGGACAGGGTCAGCTGGATGTGGACCAGCTCCCCAGCCAGCTCTGGGCTCCAAGGTTTGCCTGCAGCCTTCAAATGCCTCCCGGGTTTCTTGTTGACTCAGACACTTGGAACTGAAGAAGGGTGGCTGTTTCAGGAAGGAGGAAGGGTCTCTGCCTGCTCCTCCTCTCTTAGGCTGCACAGGGTACACAGCAACATGGACCTGTGCGTGGAGATCACTGAGAGTGATTTCCCAAAATGAAACATTAAACTTTTCACACACATGGACCAAGGCCGGGCCTCACTTTCTGGTGGAGTGCACTGGTTTAAGGGGTTTTTTAGCATCTGTGAGGTATAAACCTAACGCAGGGGTCTGTCGTTTGCACTGTGCTGTTGGAAGAGCATCTGTCAACAGCCTCCTGATACCCTGAAAGTTTCCTGGGACTCAATGAATCTTCCCTTCCCAGGTGAATTCAGGGGGAGCAGTTCCATGTAATGGAATTACACAGAAATTCAGGGAACTGAGTTGTCTCCACCTTCCAAGGCTGGGACTGCTTTCTTTTTACCTTCAAAGCCTTTTTACTAACTCAAGGCTGCATCATTGGGTTTGTGCTTTAATGTGTCCCAGGACTCTGGATCACTCTAATTAACCCCTCTGGTTCTCACACTCCTTCACTGTATTGAACATGAACACTGGCAGGTTTGGGTAGGGACCGCTGTGTTTGGGTAATTCCCTTCATCTCCAATTTTCATCTCTTTTGGAGTAATTAACTCTAAGCCCTGGGTTTGTGCTGCTGAATGCTCATGGTCTCACAGGTGCTCCCCATACTGCTCCACTGGAGATCTTGGAGTCAGCTCGTGCTCCACGAATGCCAGGACCCGCCAGCATTTCCACATTCCCCAGGATTTGGCCAAGTGCACAAACCACCACCACCTTCAAAGAGCAGCCTACAAATGCTCAGTGCCTGGCATCAAGTCACCACTTCATGTCAACTGTTCCCTCTTTCCAGGCAACATTTTCCTGTAATATCTTCATTTTGTAGTCCTGAACAAGAGGGAAGAGCCACCTGGCACTGGTGATTCCTTTGCTCACCAAGCAGCTCTGTCAAAGGATGATGCAGTGGTTTCCACTGGCCACCCTGTGAAGGGTTTTCTCCCAGCCCCTCAGCCATCTGGTCTCTCTGTAGCACTTCTGACAGTCTCCAACCCCCAGTTTGGAATTTTCTGCGTTTTCACTGACAATCTGGCCACTGCTACTTTGTTCTGGCCACTCATCCTTTTGCACCTCTGGCACACTCCTTCCTCAGCCGTGGGCTTATGTGAAACGCTGCCTTTATTTCATCCCTTTCCTGGGCTTTCACATCTTGGGGAGCTGAAAATGCTGACCCAAGGATTTCCAGCTGCTGTGTGGCTGCACAGAGGGGCTGTCCTGGGCTCTCAGCCTTCCTTACTGTGCCTCTCCTGGGCAGCAGCTCCAGGAACCACCTCCCGTCAGCCACGGCTTCTGAGAAGTCACAGTTCGTTTTTTCCAGGCAGGAAATTTTCTTAGAGCATTTTGTTCCTACACTTTCCCCTCACAGTGACTCACCAGGACAGCACGAGGGGACTGTGAGTCACAGGTCCTGCCCCTGCTCCCTTCTCCAGGTGCTGACTCAGCCGTGGTGCTGCAGGGGAGACTCAGATCTCCAGCTCCATCTCCCAGCTCCATCCCAGCTCCATCTCAGCTCCATCTCAGCTCCCTCCCATCTCCATCCCAGCTCCATCTCCCATCTCCATCCCATCTCCATCCCATCTCCATCCCATCTCCATCCCATCTCCATCGCAGCTCCATCCCATCTCCATCCCATCTCCATCCCATCTCCATCCCTGCTCCATCCCAGCTCCTCCCTGCTCCATCCCAGCTCCATCCCATCTCCATCCCATCTCCATCCCATCTCCATCCCAGCTCCTCCCTGCTCCATCCCATCTCCATCCCATCTCCATCCCAGCTGCATTACGTAGCACAGAGCTTTGTCCTGAGCAGCTGATCCCAAAGGACACCTTTGAATTGCATGTAACCATCAGTGGATCCTTGGCAGCAAATGACATGGTTGGTGTTTGCAGAGCTGTGGGAACTGGAGATGCCCTGTTTGCCTGCAGTGCCCTGAGCTCTCCTGGCTGGGTGGGGAGGGGGCTGTGCCACGGGGCAGGAGCTGGCACTGGGAGGGCTCCCCAAGGCTCTCCTTTGGGACTGTGGCATTTCTGTGGTGGATTTATCAAATTCCACATCCACAGTAGTGCTGTGGTCCACGTTGGCATCTGTTGGCTCCTGGAGGTTCCTTTGCAAAGGGGAAGTTCTGCAGGCTGTACCCGTGGTGGAAGGAGCCCGTTCCCAGCTGGAGCTCCATCCCTACAGCCACCAGCCCCCAGCTGCACAAAGCCTCAGAAGGACCCCACCCTTGTGAGGCCCCCAGATGGCTCTGGACGGAGAGGGGATGGGTTCCCAGCCAGCTTTAAACAAGAAGTGATGCACGGTCTGATAACCCAAACAACAGCACCAAGGGCATGGGAAAGCACAAGGGAGACAAACAGCCTGGCTGGGCTGGACCTCATGCAGTTGGGAGTAAATGGGTACTGTGGAAGATTTGAGGCACTGGAGACTAAATTTCCCTCCTACTTTGAAGGTGCAGGCACAGCAAAGCCCTTCTGATCACGCCAGGAGGGACCCAGCCCCCCCAAAGCGGAGCTGTGTGCCCACACATGGCGTGGCCGCTCCCGCCCTGGCAATGGGCACGTGGGCTTCTCTGGGCTTTGGAGTTGATTTTAATGTGCTTCGTATTTCTTCCTAGATACTGTGAGAAGCTGTGTAGCAAAGCTGTTCTTCAGCTGTCCCCTGAAGGGCCACTACTGCTTGTACAGTAAATCCAGCTTCACCCTGGTGAGCCACCAGCCCCCACTGTGGATCCACATCATGTTCCTCTTCCAGCAGGTGCGTGGGACACAAACTGGTGGCACCTCTGTGGGGCCCTCGCCGCACTTGGAAAAACCTTTGGTGGTTAATCTCATTAAATACACTTCTAATTCACTGTAATTTGTGCCCCTTGGGACTCCTCAGAAAGTCATTCTACTGGGTTGAAGTGACTTTGCACTTTATGAGGTTTTATATTTCTATTAATACCCCGAATTCAAACGGGCTGGGGAGTTCACAAAGTCTGGGGATAAAAAAGTGGGACCAAAGCACATTGTCCTTGTTCAGGCAAAGCTTCCAGCAAGTGCCAGGTGCCTTGCAAGCATCCAGGAGCGTGGCAGTGGGTTCTCAGGGGTCTCAGGGGGGCAGAACCCACCCCGAGGCTACAAGGGCAGAGCCCACTGGGGTTATTTACTGCAGAAATTTTGAGCGAGCAGGATTTGTAAACCTGAGCGGTGCTGTCCTACCACCCCTAAAGTGATTTTATCACCTTCAATGCCATTTCTAAATACAGCCCAGTATTTGGACACGTGTGGAATTTCCTAATAGGTTACCAGTAGTATTAAAATGCAAGAGAAAGCCCTGTGTTCCCACTTCAAGGTGGAACAGATGGGGTTTGAGTTAAAATAAAGGTTCAGTGTCTTAGCCTGCACAGCTCACCCCACCCGAATGCAGCTGTGGAAGCACCAAGGGTTTATCCCAAGTGAGGCACGTGCACACCAAGGGCTGCTGTGAATCTCACAGCCTTGATGGCTCTGCCCTGTGTGTATTCCTAGAAACAGGCACCAAAAATGCTTTTAGGAAACACTGGTCAGTTGATTTAAAAAATACTAGTGATGAGTTATGTTTCAAAACCCTTGGATGGAAAGTGGGAAATTCTTAGTGGAGGACAGCAGGATTAGGCTTGATGGGGCTGCTTAGAAAGAGGAGACAGATCAGCCATCCAGGAACCCTCTGTTCAAAGGACCTTGCTCAGATTGTGAAATCAAACAGCTGTAGTGTGGAAAATCAGATTTCTTTGTGTGCTTGGCTCCTGCCTGGAAATGCATTTTTTCATTCCAAGATGACGTAGCAGATACAGGAGAGGCAGAAATGCTAAGCCCTCTCAGGCACAGTGTTCTCCTGACAGGGACTCTGAGGGCAGCCCAGGACTGAAGAACTCGGTGCAGCTCTAATATGGCAATAATTCCAGGTGGTAGAAGGTCGTGTCCTTCAGCACAGGGAGCTCTGGAGGTGAGAGCACCCAACCCAGCAAGGTGTCATCTTGTTCTGTGAATGCCCAGGGGCTGCAAACTCCTGTACTCTGTGCTGAGCAGGTTCTCTGGGGTCTTCTCTTCCATTTCATGCACTGTGAGGCCAGTGCAGCCACAAACATTGCCCTGTTACTCCTCCCCACACAAGGACTGAGAGCCGAAGTAGGTCCAGATAAACACAAACCTGCAGTGGAGTGAAGCATCTCTGCCCATGGAGTGGTCAGAGTCCTTCCAAAGAGGTCTGGGTCTGGCTCCTGGAGCCCAGTGCTGCTCTCCTGGGGATGAATGAGCATCTCAACCCAAAAATGACGTGCAGGTTGTGTGGTGGTGGTTGGTGGATAATCCTCGGTGAGCCACAGACCTCAAAGACTTGGAACACACACTCAATTCAAACAGCCCCAGAGGAAATGGAATATCTGAGGGTGTGTCTAACTGTGAGCTTATTGATCCCTCAGAGCTCCCTGCAGAGCTGAACCAGTCCCTGCTTATTCTCGTGCCTGTGCCCCTGCAGGGCCAAGAGGTTCTTTGTTAATGGCCAAGCAAAACATGCCTGAAATCCTGTTCTCACCATCTTTTCAGAGCTTGTTTGCAGAGCCCTTGTCCATACAGAGCAATTCTGTGCAAGCCCTGAAGGCCCTGTGGGAGAAGACCCAGCTCAAGGGGACGCACAGTTTTGAAACTGCCATGATCCAGTCAACATTCCCCCACCAAAAGGTAAGATTGGACTTGTCTCCAAGGAAACACAGTAGAAGGACTTTGCTCTGCGTCTTACAACAGTTGGACAGAGACCTTCACAGTAACTACAGTGAGCTCCTGCTCCACAGAGGGTCCTCAGGGGTGTTTTGTGCTGGGATCTGAAATTCTCCACGTGAATCGCTCCCAGCATGTTGAAAACTCAGGATGCTGCCCATGGCTCTTTTCCTGCTCACAGCTGCAGATCAGCTGCTGCTGGGGGGTGTTGGGCAGCCACTTGGAAGTTCACCTGGTTAGGCACAGCCTTGGATTTGCTGGAAATGACAGTCTGCACGTGTGCCATTGCCTGTCCCCCTCGTTTAAAAGATTACTGCTCAAAGCTGTTTACGTGACTTCAGTGAATGCTATTCCAGAGCTATTAATCAGCCTTCTTGGAAAGGGCTGCTGGAGGATTGTAAAGCAAATATCTATTTATTCCTGAGTGTCTCCATCCAGCTCAATGGGCTGAAATGACTTGTCAGACGTGGTTTCAAAAGACTCTCTCTCAGAGTATTGTGGGCATGAAGATGTCTCAAGGAATAAGATTAAATTACTGGGCCTGTGGCTGATTTAAAACCAGGAGTTTTGTTAGAAACACCTCCTGAAGCCCCAGGATAATGTTGTGTTGAAGTGGGAACTCTTGCTGTGGCTTGTCAGAGGAGTGGGGCACCCCCAGAGCTGAGGCCAGCTGTGGGCACAGTGGGGCTTGTGCCAAGCTTGTGCCACTGAAATCCTGCTCATCCAGAGGCACTGGAACAGCGTTGCTGCTCTACACTGGCTTAACTTGAGCCCAGGTCATGATCTGCTCATCAGAAGTCAGAGCAGGAGGAGTGGGAGGGAGTTTGGGCTGAATAAAAAGCTTTGGGATGGTTTTATGGCCATTCACGGGCAGATGGGATGTGGTGCACCAAGCACATGAAGTCTACAAAACACACCCCACACCCTGGAAATGGGATTCATCTCCAGCATGTGGTTGCATAACCCCATTAGAGCTCAGGTAGAAGTGTCTGGCCTATTTGGGGAACTTTCATCACCCCGGGACAGCTGGAGCATCTCTGAGCTCCCAGAACAGCAGAGCTGGGAGAGGAGGTGCTGCTCTTTGCTGGTTGAATGGATGGAGTGGGGAACTGGAGCTGGGCAGCTCCAGAGCCTGGACCGGCCCCCAGCCCTGAGGACAGGGGGCAGGTGGAACACTCCTGCCATGGGGGAAGAGGTGCAGAGCTCAGCCTTGGGCTCCCCCCTTGGCTGCTGGATCTGCTTTGTGCTTTGGTTTTGTTTGTTGACACAGAACCCGAGTTTGGTTTGGGTTTGTTTGCTAATAAAATCCCGAGTTTGTTTCCAGTGCAATTTCCATTCAGTTTTTTGAGAAAAGTGCATTGGCAGAGTTTTCTGTGAATGAGGTCTAGGGCTGCCATAAAGAGTGTCTTCTTGGGCTTTTACATTCCCAAAACAGCCACCTGGAACATTCCTGCCATAACACAGTCCTTACTTGGCTTGACAAGCTCAGCTTGTGCCATAATCTGAGTTTGTCATTTCAGAAGGTCTTCCCACTTCTAACAGAACTTCAAAGTTTGGGAATTAGTTGACAAGATTATTGCAGTTGTTGATGTTATTCCTCTGCCAGTAGTTCAGGAAGATAAACCCCGGCAGTGTGATTGCTTCGTTAAGTGCAGTATTTTTAATTGGAAACGGTTTGGAATCTGATGATGCAAATGCAGCATCGTCTGTTGCATTTTCTATCAAGTTTTATTTATTGTGTTATCAGAATTTGAGCGACCTGGTCTGTGGAAGGTTGGACTAGATGGTGTGTAAGGTCCCTTCCAACCCAAGCCTTTCTGTGATGATGGTGGTGATGATGATGATGATGATGATGAATTTCTGTGAACACGTGAGGAAGGTTTGACCCCCAATACCCAACATGAACAACGGTGCTGCCCCACTGCTCTGCCCCTGGGTCTAATCCAGAATAAATTAACTTATACTTCTTTCCCACGTGGATTCTGAAGCATTTGCAAACCTGGAGAGAAATCCACAACATCAGTGGCTTATTCCAGACTGAATTCTCAGAAATGTTTTGGGCTTGCCTGGCTGGCCCTGCTTGCTGAAGCTGGCCCAGAGCTGCAGCGAGTACCCGGCTCACACAGAGCACGTTGTGTTCGCTGGGCAGCCTCTTCGTGCCACAAAGAAACATTGAGCCACCAGGGCTTGAGATGTGCCAGAAGCAAAGCATTTCCAGATGTGCATCCCTGCAGATTTCCGTTCGGTTGCTCCACAGCTCTGTATCAGAGCCCACGGGGCCGGGCTGGGCTCGGGGCTGGCTCCTTCTGCTGGCTCCGAGCAGAGAGATGCTGATGCTTTACGAGCCCCATGTGAGGCCTGCAGAGAGCCCTTTGTTGCTCAGCCTGGCGAGAGCAGAATTAACATTTTGGAGCCATTGTTCGCTCTGTCCCTCCCTTTTGCCTTCGCTGTCCCGGCTCCAGCACCACGTTTGCTCGGTGGAGTCACTGAAGGTTTCAGGATCACAGAGCAGGGGGGTGAGAGAAATCTCTCCTCTCTCCAATCAGGCTTTTCACCTCCTGAAATAAAGGGGTTATTGCTTTTCACCTCCTGAAATAAAGGGGTTATTGCTTTTCTCCTCCTGAAATAAAGGGGTTATTGCAGCGTATTTCAAGCTCACTGGAGTGCAGAGGGGGGAAGACACGTTGGTGCCCTGACCTTTCAGTGGTATTTGCTCTCTTTCAGGGCACAGTTGGCTCATGGCAACCACTGTCAGATTTTTGCACGGGATGGGGAAGCTCCCAGGCTTTCTGTGCAGCCCCATCCCCGTGTCCTCTGATGTCCTGCACAGTCCCATGGGGAGCAGTTCTGCCCAGTTGTGTCCTCCAGGATGCCAGAGCACGAGGTTGGGGCCCTCTGGGGCAGGAGAAGGCACTGCCCGTGCTCTGCTCCCTCTCCTGAGCTGGTTTGTCTGCAAAGGCTGGAACTGGGGCGCTGCATCCCCTGCCCAGCCTTGCCCAGGGGGATGGACTCGTGGCCCTGGCAAGGGATGGTGTTTTTCCCTCTCACTGCACAACCCCGTGTTTGCCTTGGGCTGCAGTGTGTGGTGCTGCAGACCTGTGGAGACCCTACACAAATAAACAGGAGTGTTTTCTGAGCAGTGCTGGCAGTGCCCTCTGTGTTTGCAGTGAGTAGCCTGGCTGGTGTTGTTTGAGACCAACATTTGTTTAGGTGTGAGATCACAATCTGTTTTAAAATTAAATTAACAGGGTTTAAAACAGATTGAATTATACAGTGCTATTGATGAGCCCAAAATGAGTATCCTCTGGCTTTTCTCCTACTCGAAGGTGCAAGTCTATGTTCTGTAGCTCCCTTTGAGCAAGTCAGATGTTCCCTTTACTTTGTGGATTCACAGTCCTACTTCCCTGGCTTGTCACTCCTGCTCTCGTGGGGGATCCAGAGGGACAGCAGGGAGTGCCCAGCACTGCATTGTGTCAGCAGAGACCACGACCTTCTGGAGCACTGAAAAACCCCTGGGGATAATAGAAGCATGGAATTATTTAGGTTGGAAAAGCCCTCTGAGATCATGGAGTCCAGCCCTTCCCAGCACTGCCAAGGCCACCACTGACCAACGTCCCCAAGTGCCACATCCACATGGATTCAAATCCCTCCAGGGATGGGGATCCCCCCCTGCCCCAGGCAGCTGTGCCAGGGATGGACAGGCCTTTCCAGGAAGGAATTTTCCCATATCCCAACCTGCCCTGTCCCAGCCCGAGGCCATTCCTTCTCCTCCTGTCCCGTTCCCTGGAGCAGAGCCTGACCCCCCTCCAGGGTCTGGGGTCACGAGCTGTGGGGTGGGCAGTGCTGCACCCCACCAGTCACTTTGGTTCCTCTCCTTCTTGGCCCAGGAGCTGGAGCACGTGCAGAGGCACCTGGAAGAAGTGAGGTTCTTTGACCTGTTTGGCTACAGCGAGGAGGCAGGAGCCTGGCAGTGCTTCATGTGCAACAACCCTGAGAAGGCCACAGGTGAGTGGGCAGGTGTGACCTGCTGGGCTGTGTGGGCAGGTGTGACCTGCAACCCTTCTGGTTTGTAAGGGCAGGTGTGACCTGCTGGTTTGTATGGGCAGGTGTGACCTACTGGGTTGTATGGACAGGTGTGACCTGCAACCCTTCTGGTTTGTATGGGCAGGTGTGACCTGCTGGTTTGTATGGGCAGGTGTGACCTGCTGGTTTGTATGGGCAGGTGTGACCTGCAACCCTTCTGGTTTGTATGGACAGGTGTGACCTGCTGGTTTGTATGGGCAGGTGTGACCTGCAACCCTACTGGGTTGTATGGACAGGTGTGACCTACTGGTTTGTATGGACAGGTGTGACCTGCTGGTTTGTATGGGCAGGTGTGACCTACTGGTCTGCAGGGCTGGGGCTGGGGGACAGCCACTGGAGCTCCCAGGCCATGCTGCACCTCTGGTGGTGCTGGCAGGGCTCGAGGAAAGGGAAACCAAACTTTCCAGTGGCTGTCTTAACTGGAATTCTCCACTAAGCTCCTCTCAGCTTCTCCAATAAGAGAGTCAAGCACAAACCCGATTTGGGGTCTGCTTAGAGGGGTACAACCCAAAATTAACGTGGCCTCATAAATGTGCATCATTACCAAGCCCTGGGGAGCAGGAGGGCTCTGCACTCATCTTGCAGTGACTGCAGAGCCACATCCCAGGTCTGCTGGAGTCTGCAGAGGTGCCACCAGTCAGGGGACGTGGGCACAGATCCGACACCAGATTTGTACCTTCATTCTCAGAATGATTTGCTTTGACAGCATTTAACCCATAGTACCCAACTCCTTAGGAACAAGGCAGTGCTTAAGAACAGCCAGAATACCTCAGCTCTATTGGAAAAGAGGGTGAGTGGAAAGCAGCAAAGAACATTCTTCCCCAGGTAGAAGATCCTGGTGACATGTTTTGAAGCTCTCTGGTCCCCACGTGTTTCAGATCAGTGCACTGGAACACAGAGGAATGGTTTGGTCTTAGGTGGGTTTTGCCACTCTGTAAAAGTCTGCCCAATTCTGGCCAAGAATGTTGAGTATTTTGGCCAAGCCTTTGAATAACTGGCAGTTTCAACTATGTGTTTTAACAACTCTTTATACTCATCAGCCCTGGATTCAGTGAGTCTTGCACAGCCTCTGCTGCAGGCTGGGCTGCCCCTGCTCCTCTGACCATTCTCCTCCTCCACAGCTCCCATGGCACTCAAGGACCATAAGATGTCACACTGTGAGTTGGCATTCCAGGTCCACAGTGGTCTTAGTGTGGTTTGCCCCTCACATCAGTGACACGTGGCAAGCTACAAGGAAAATGAGTTCCTTGCTTAAGATTTCAAGGCTTAATGAAAGAGCTTTGGGCTGAATGTCCAAAGGCCTTTAACTAGTCCAAAGGGACAATGCCCTCGGGTGGGATTCCTGGGGTGTCCTGCGCAGGTCCAGCAGTTGGACAGGGGTGGACTCACCATCCCTGGAGGGATAAAAAAGCCAAGAGTAGACGTGGCACTTCACAATATGGTTTAGTTGGCTTGGTGGTATCAGTCAAAGGTTGGACTTGATGTCCTTGGAGATGTTTTCCAACCTTTCTGAGTCCGGGATTTAATGAGTAATGCAGCCAAAGCTCTGCCCTCCAGCCTGAGCAAGTTCCACCCAGCAGTGCAGCTGTTCTGTGTTTCCCAAGAAGTGCCACTGTCCCCTCTCTCTGGAGACGTGTGAGGTGGGAGAAGGATAATAAACATCGACATCTGTGAAATGCCCATTCCCCCTTTGCCTGGGAGCCAGGGCTGAGTGCAGGGGTGCCTCTGAGGATGGGCAGGAGCAGAAGGGATGGGCACAGAATATTTTGGGGCTGTAACTGTCTTTTTTATGAGCAATGACTCTTTTTGTCTCCCTTTAAAGACGACGTCGTAAGAAGAGTGCTGAATGGGTCATGTGAAAGCTCAGGAAAGGAACATGGAAGGGAGAGCTCAGTGGAATAAAATCTGCAGGGAATGGCAGATTCACCTTGGCAGGGGTGATGGAGAGCTGTGGCAGCTGGGGAGGGTCCAGAGGGGGACCCTCGGCGTCTGTCTGACTGTACAGGATCTGACACAACAAAGAGGATTCTGAGGGCTCCTTGGCTTGGTGCGGAATTTAAAGGCTGTGAAACATCTTTGATTTTCATTCCAGAGTGGGGCAGACACTTTGAAACCCCAAATACTTTTGAAAGGCAAGAAAGTAATTTCTTCCTCTCAGCAATGCAGTTTAGCAACCAAATTCTTGCAGAAGAAGGAATTCAGGGGCAAATTCTTTTCCTATTATTGTCTTCTGGTTTCTGTTCATGGGGGGGTTGGTGCATTTTTGGGATGCCGTGTTGCAAGATGCCATTTATCCTCCAGACTTGGGCAAGCATTTTGTCCTAAAGCCTTGACCTTGGGATACCCACAGCAGCTGTGGCTGCCCCTGGATCCCTGGGAGTGTCCCAGGCCAGGTTGGACGGGGCTTGGAGCCCCCTGGGCTGGTGGGAGGTGTCCCTGCCCATGGCAGGGGTGGCACTGGGTGGGCTTTGAGGTCCTTCCAACCCAAACCCTTCCCTGATTCTGTGATCAGTGATTTTTTTATGTAGCTGGGAGGATTTTTGGAGCAGGACTACACTTGGAGGTGATCCTGTGAGGAAGCAGCCAGCTATGCTTCAGCAATGTGGTGCATAACCCACAGTGGCAGTGAACCCAGAGAAAGTTGGAGTGTTTCTCCTGCATTCCTCTGGTTGCAAAGCATGTCTTGTCCAACCACACGTTTCCAGAAGTGCTGTTCAATCATCCCAAATTGGCTTTTCCTGCCACTGAGGAGGAGCATTCCCACAAACCCCCCTCATCTGCTCAAACACACGTGTGTGCCCTGGTCTCAGAGGGAGGAAAACCCACTCACACTGTCATTTCTTTAAGTTGTGGCCGTCCAAGCCCAGTCCCAGGGCACTGGGATGGGGGCAAATGTGGGAATTCCTCTCCTTAGGAAGAGCTGGGAGCCTCATTCCAACAGAACCCCCTGCTGACAATTGGCTTCCCGAGCTCCTGCACAGAACAGCTCTGTAAAACCACGGGACGGGCAGGGAGGGAACTGCGGCACATTCCCTCCTCTGGAATGCCACAAACCACGGCAGGAGCCCCTGGAGGCTTCACCAGAGCCCTCCGTGCCCGTGGGCAGCAGCTGGGGGGAACAGGGGGTGTGGGAATCCCCCTGGAAAGCTGCACCTGGGGGAGGACAGGGGGGCTGTGAATCCCTCTGGGAAGCTGCAGTTCCCAGGGAAGAGCCTCCCCAGAGGGACTGGTGAACACGCCGGTGTCCTGCAGCCCTGGGGTTGTCCTGGGGCCAGAGAGCCCAGCCCTGACACCTGCTGGAAAGCCCCAACCAGAGGCCCTTGCCCAGGTGTGCTGTCCTGCAGCCCCCAGTGCTGGCTGACGGCAGGGGGGCTCCGTTTGGGATTCATCTGCCACACATTCCATCCCTCAAGTTCAGAGGAGTTCCTGGAGATCATTCCTGAATTCTTGGGGAGGATTTTATCTTTCATCAAATGCAAGATTTAATGCTTTGGGCTTTCTCTGTCTGGGGCTGATCTTGGAGGAGTTTGGAGGGGGTTTTATTCTTTATTCAGTCCCCAAACTGCTTGAAGTTGGATGTGTTGTTGGTCTGCAAACAAAGAAAGGTAGAGCATGGAAAATAATTCTGACAGGCACATCAACAGGAACTGCTCAGGGCTAAATTGGAGTTGGTGTCTCCATATTGAGATGCTTTAAGAAGAAATCCAAAGATCTTTGGATATTTTATGACCTTTTCAAACGGAAAGAGGAGAAATTCAGATGGGATATTGGGCAGGGATCCCTCCCTGGGAGGGTGGGCAGCCCTGGCACAGGGTGGGCAGAGCAGCTGTGGCTGCCCCTGGATCCCTGGGAGTGTCCCAGGCCAGGTTGGACGGGGCTTGGAGCCCCCTGGGCTGGTGGGAGGTGTCCCTGCCCATGGCAGGGGTGGCACTGGGTGGGCTTTGAGGCCTCTTCCAACCCAAACCATTCCATGATTCTGCATTACAGTAAATAATTTTTGATTTTGATTCTGAGCAATATTTTTTGCTTTACTCTGTGTTTTGAAGGAAAAAGAAAAAAGTAATGATAAATATAAAGGAAATATAACCTTTAGAAACCTTTAATTTCTTTTTCCAAGCCAAAGATCCCCTGATCCTTGTCAAGGTGCCACCACACAGAGTGATTTCAAACCCAGGATGATGGGACCACCTAGGCTGATCTGAATTCCAAAGAATCCCGTCCAATAATGCTGATATCAAAGAAATGTGTTCTCTTTGATCTCCATCTTTTCACATGTTTTTCTAAAGATGTCTAAACCTGATTTTTAAAAGTCAAGTGAAGGAGAGCCCATGACATGCCTAAGCTGTTGCTCAGGAGATTGAACCACATGTTAGACTAGAAATACCCCCCTTTCTCTCTGCCCACTGCACCACAGAGCCCTGTCCTGCTCCACAGGAGAGCCTGATTTTGGAATTTATCGTGGCACATCTTGATCTCTGCTTGGGCAAAGAGAGGAGAACACACTTCATTAGTTTCCCTGATACCAACAGTGATATGGAAGCTCAGTCTTAAACCATTCTTTGGTCACTTTTCTGAAGTCTCTCCCTTTGTCCTTCCATGCAAGCTGAAGAAATCCAAACTGGCTCTTTTCGGGGGGGGGGGTGTGGGGAAGGGAAGAGGCACAAACTGGATCAGCAGGGCTCAGACTTCCTGCAGGGAATGCTTTCCCACCGTGGGGATGACCAAGCGTTGGAACGGCTTGCCTGGAGATGTTGTTGAGATTTTCCAAGTCCTGGGCACGAGCAGCCCAGTGTGACCCCAGAGGGGACCCTGCTTGGAGCAGGGGGGTGGAGGAGAGACCCCCTGAGCTCTCCCCCAGCTGGATTATCTCGTGGTTCTGTGAAGTCAACCGCAAGGAAAATAAGCAGAAGGACTTAGAAAAATACTGGAAGAGAGCTTGGTTCTTATCTTTTGTGAATCTTCTTCTGGTCAGCCCCTCAGACATGCTGGCATCACAGTCATTATCAGCACTGACATCAGAACTCCCCATGGGCTGCTTTGTGGGTGAACTGCTTAAAGTTTTAAAGACAGATCAACATTTCTGGTTTTGAAAGATTTTGGCCCTAAAAATTCACTTCAGGCCAAAATTGCACATTCACTTCCCTTCTCATGTTGTGCTCCCGACCACAAACTGCCTCGGCATCTTCTGGTCCCTGAACCTTTCGTGCTTCACACCTTCTCAGGCTGGGCTGGAGCATGTTCCTGCTGCACTGGCCTCAGGTGGAAGCTGTTCCTGTGGCACCAGCAGCCAGGGAGAGAACAATATTTAACTGAACCACTGAGGTTTTATGAAGAGCCCCTGCAGAAGGAGGTGTTGTCCCACTGTGCAGAAGGTGACTGTCCCACTGCAGAAGGAGGTTCTGTCCCACTGCAGAAGGTGACTGTCCCACTGCAGAAGGAGGCTCTGTCCCACTGCAGAAGGTGACTGTCCCACTGCAGAAGGAGGCTCTGTCCCACTGCAGAAGGAGTTTCTGTCCCACTGCAGAAGGAGGCTCTGTCCCACTGCAGAAGGAGGCTCTGTCCCACTGCAGAAGGAGGCTCTGTCCCACTGCAGAAGGAGGCTCTGTCCCACTGCAGAAGGTGACTGTCCCACTGCAGAAGGAGGTTCTGTCCCACTGCAGAAGGTGACTGTCCCACTGCAGAAGGAGGTTCTGTCCCACTGCAGAAGGAGGTGCTGTCCCACTGCAGAAGGTGACTGTCCCACTGCAGAAGGAGGCTCTGTCCCACTGCAGACCATGGGGTGAGATGGCACAGCCCCAAAGCAGCTTCCTGGGGCACTGGTGCCATTGTGCAGTGACAGAAGTTGCCCAGGGGGAGAACAACCCTCTGCTTTGCTTTGTGCCCTGCCAGGCCGGGGGTGTGACCAGCACACCGGGGCTGGCATGGAAACACATGGAACCCAGTGGTGGAGCTCCGTGGAGCAGAGCCCAGCCTGGGTCTGTCCTGGAAATCCCAGCTGCAGCTCCCCCCCGGCACTGGGGCTTTGCCAACCCCCTTTCCATTCATCCCTCTCCTCCCAAACGCTGCCCCATCCACAGAGACAGAAATATTTATGGCCTTTCACGAGGAAATTGCTCTGGTTTCCCCCTGCCAACATAAACAACGGCGGGGAAAGGACAGGCCCTTATCTCCATCTGATGGGTCGTGGTGGTGGTTTTGTCTTCCCCCTTCCAGGCAGGAGGGAGGTGCCCAAAAAGCTACCAAGCCCAGGGCACTGCCGTGGGTGTCTGCACCTCCAGGAGGTGTCAGCTCCTCCAGGAGCCTCGTGCCCAACGAGCACCTTCAAGGAAAAGCCCTGGTGGCTGAGGTGATGCTGAGGGGTGGGAGAGCAGCCAGCCAGGGGACAGCTGAGTGGCTGACAGATGCTGGGACGGGCTCCAAGGCAAACAGCCCATCAGCAAACATCCGTTCTCAGCCTGCTCGTGCCTCGGCGCCCCCCCTGTCTGTGCGAGGCTCCGTGTCCTGGCGGAAAATAAAGAGAAAGGAGAAAGAAACCCAGAGCAGATATCGGGGTGATGGCTTGAAACTGCCAGAGGGCAGGGATAGGTGGGGTACTGGGAAGGGATTCCTGGCTGGGAGGGTGGGCAGCCCTGGCACAGGGTGGGCAGAGCAGCTGTGGCTGCCCCTGGATCCCTGGGAGTGTCCAAGGCCAGGTTGGATGGGGCTTGGAGCCCCCTGGGCTGGTGGGAGGTGTCCCTGCCCACGGCAGGGGTGGCACTGGGTGGGCTTGAAGTTCCCTTCCAACCCAAACCATTCTGGAGTGTTTGAGGACACTCTTCCAGCTCCCAAAACCCCACATGTGCCCAGCCAAGGTCAGTGCCAGTGAACGCTGGTCCAGGTGCGCATCACCTTGGCAGAGGTGGCACAGCTGGATACACATGCTGGGACTGAAAGTCCTGCTGGGAGGGCACCTGGTGTCCCAGCCCCATGGGGACATCCCACTTCTGGCTCTTGATTCCTTCTGCACAGGGCTGCTGCAATGAAGGAGCTGCTGAGTTAATGGAGAGAAATATCCCCAACAACAAAAACACCGACTTTGGCTCCATAAAATTAGGAATTATTATGGCAGGGCCGAGGAACAACTGGGAGGTGGGGAGAAGTACAGGGTGGCTGAGGGAATAGGGAAGGAGATGGGAGAGGGGTCCAAGCCGTTGGCTCCATCTGCTCAGCCCCCCCAGCAAGACATGACTGAGGGCTGAGATGCCTTTCTGAAGTGAGAGCTGGATGCTGGAGGTCCGGAAAACGTGGAAGGCAAAACAACCTTCCTGCAGCTCAGCACGAGTCTGAATCCTGGCTGGGAAAAAGGGAGAGCAGGAGTGACCCCTGGCTGTGTGTTCACCTCCCCAGGGGTGAATCAGGACGGGCAACCTCTGATGGAAGGGAAGCTGAAGGAGAAGCAAGTCCGGTGGAAGTTCATCAAGAGGTGGAAGACTCGCTACTTCACCCTGGCTGGCAACCAGCTGCTGTCCTGGAAGGGAAAGTCTGTGAGTCAGAGGACACCCCTTTGAGTCCCCCCTTTCCTGCTCCCAGACACCGTTCCCAGGGGGTGTCACTGCTCACTCTGCCCCTGGCACTTTTGCTCCTCACAAAGTGCACGGCAGGGGTGGAACAGCCACAGCCAACGTGAGGAGGAGGGAAAGGACACCCAGAGCAGATATCAGGGTGATGGATTTAGACTGCCAGAGGACAGGGACAGATGGGATACTGGGAAGGGATTCCTAGCTGGGAGGGAGGGCAGCCCCTGGCACAGGGTGCCCAGAGAAGCTGTGGCTGCCCCTGGATCCCTGGAAGTGTCCCAGTCCAGGCTGGATGGGGCTTGGAGCAGCCTGGGCTGGTGGCAGGTGTCCCTGCCCATGGCAGGGCGTGGGAGATGGTCTTCAAGCCCCCTGAAAACTGGGGTCCCAGAAGTGACAGCCCCTGGTCATAGAATCATGGAATGATTTGGGTTGGAAGGGACCTCAAAGCCCACCCAGTGCCACCCCTGCCATGGGCAGGGACACCTCCCACCAGCCCAGGGGGCTCCAAGCCCCATCCAACCTGGCCTGGGACACTTCCAAGGGCCACGAGCTGTCCATTGGGACGGTGGAATGTTCATCCCCCCCTTCATGTCCCCGCTGTGCTGCAGAAGGACGACCCCGCCGAGTGTCCCCTGGAGCTGAGCAAGGTGCAGAGTGTGAAGGTGGTGGCCCGGCGGCGGCGCCAGCGGGGTCTGCCCCGCGCCTTCGAGATCTTCACGGGCAGCAGGACCCTCGTGCTGAAGGCGCAGGACGAGCAGAGCGCCGAGCAGTGGCTGCAGTGCCTCAGCGTGGCCGTGGCACAGGCGCGGCACAGAGACCCCCACGAGCCCACCACGCTGCTGTAGCTGCCCCCCAGCACCTCCCGGCCCTGTCCCACGGGCAGAGCTGGGAGAGGGCACAGCCCTGGGCAGTGCCACCCCCCCGGCACTGGGACACTGCTGGTGCCATCCCCCAGCACTGGGACACTGCTGGTGCCATCCCCCAGCACTGGGACACTGCTGGTGCCATCCCCCAGCACTGGGACACTGCTGGTGCCATCCCCCAGCACTGGGACACTGCTGGTGCCATCCCCCAGCACTGGGACACTGCTGGTGCCATCCCCCAGCACTGGGACACTGCTGGTGCCATCCCCCAGCACTGGGACACTGCTGGTGCCATCCCCCAGCACTGGGACACTGCTGGTGCCATCCCCCAGCACTGGGACACTGCTGGTGCCATCCCCCAGCACTGGGACACTGCTGGTGCCATCCCCCAGCACTGGGACACTGCTGGTGCCATCCCCCAGCACTGGGACACTGCTGGTGCCATNCCCTTGGTCCCTGCCGGTGCCAACCCCTGGCCCTGGGACCCTGCTGGTGCCATCCCTCTGGCACTGGGACACTGCTGGTGCCAACTCCTGGCACTGGGACACCTGGCCCTGGGACAGCGCTGGTGGAGGAGCAGCCCCACATTCCCGTGGGAATTCCCATTATTCCCATCAGCGCCGTGTCCCGAGCACAGGGACGGTGGGGAGGAGCCCCCTGGTTTGATTTTCCCCCTTCTCCCTGCTTGTGCTCCCCTTTGCAACCGAATGCAATTTTAAATCTTTATTTCCCTTTTTTTTTTTTAATTGTTTTCTCTGATTGTAACTTTTGAAAATTTCTCCAAACCTGGAAAATTCCCAGTTCGTCTGATTTTCTTTGCCACTTTCAAATGATTCCAAACCGGAGGAAGTGCTGGAGGAGAGACTGAAAGCAAAAGGGGGGGAATGAAGAAGAAGTCTGGAAGTGAAGAAACTGATTCAGAAATCCCTTAAGGCTAAGCAGAAATAAAATTTTTCCAACCTAGAAAAACGTACCTTTTGCAAAAATATTGTTGCCAGAAAGGTGGGAAAAACAGGAGAAAATGCCTTTTGCTGTCCCGTGGCCATTCCATTGGCAGCAGGGAAGGGAGGGGAAGGAGGGAAGGAAGGAGGGAAGGAGGGAAGGAAGGAAGGAAGGAAAGGAAGGAAAGGAAGGAAAGGAAGGAAAGGAAGGAAAGGAAGGAAGGAAAGGAAGG
>VXAU01004915.1:61591-75743 GCA_013399695.1 Formicarius rufipectus
GAAGGAAGGAAGGAAGGAAGGAAGGAAGGAAGGAAGGAAGGAAATGAAATGAAGGAAATTAAATAAATGAAGGAAATGAAATGAAGGAAGGAAATGAAGGCCATTCCTCGGGGGGAACTCGTGGGTTTACGGTCCTGAGTTCTAGAATTACATCCTGCAGGGAATGCTGAGTTCACCCACGAGTTGAGTTGGTAAGTTGGCCATGGAAAACAACTTCTACAGACAAAATAGTCTGTATTTGTGACCCTGGAGACCAAGTTTCAGTGGGGCCCAAGTTTCAGTGGGGCCCAGAGCAGTGATGTCAGCAGTGTCATGACATCACCCAGGGGTGTGGGGAAACAGGGCTCTGCTTCACCTGCTCTCCCAGGCTTTGGCACCAGCTTTGGCTGTCACCAGGCACTGACATCCTTCCTCCCAACCCCAACGGGATGGGGACAATGTGGAATGCACAGCTCCAGAGCCAGAGAGAGTCCGGGGCCGGTGCCAAACAAGCATTGCCTCAAATAAGAAGCTTAGCCACACTTCTCCTGACTCAAATTAAAACTTGGAGGGGAATAAAAGAGAAATTCAACTGGCAATTTATTCTAGTCATGCTCCTAAAAGGAGAAACAGAAATCATCAATCTAGTGCAGGATGAGAGCAGGGAACTTCTCAAGCAAATATATAAATAGTTTTTATTGGTTCTTTTTAAAACAACATGTATAGAAACACTTTGGATTAAAATAAAAAAAAAAACAACTATAAAAGGAGGGAACATGTTGGTAGCTCTGGCTGTGCTGCATTTCCTTGGCTGCTTTGCTCATCCTTGCAGATGACAATGCTGGGAGCTCCCAGTGGGTTCCAGAGAGGGTCCTTGAGCACCTCTTGGAAAAAGGGAGGGGTGGGAACGCCCCCCTTGGCCACAGCACCAGGACTCTGCTGAGCATCTGCTCCTCCCTGCCAGCACCAGCCTCTGTCCTGCACGATTCACAGCACAGAAGGTGTCAGTGTCTCTCTCTGGGGGTGTGAGTTCCCTGTTCCCCTGCAATCCTGGCCCATCCTGTCCTTCAGCCAGGCTTTGGTGGGGGAACCCTCCCCGTGATGGGCAGAGGCTCCAGTCCCAGCCCAGTCCATGTGGGACACCCCCCCCCCGCTGTGGCCCCCAGGAGCAGCAGCAGTGCCATTTCCAGGGGTCCATGGAAACTTTGGGAAGTCCTGGCCGTGATCCCGGGGCTCAGCCAGCCCGTCCCTGTCACAGGGACCACGGGGAGAGCTCCCAGTCCAAACCAACACTCCCAGTCCCTCTCCAAACTGGGGGTGCAGACCGAGGCTGAGGATCTAAACCTGAGCCCGCAGCTGCAAACCAGCCCAACCTCCCGAGCTGCACACTCGGGAATGGGAGCAATTCCCAAATCCCCGGGTGGGCCACACCAGCATCACTGCTCCGGGAAGCAAATCCTGCAGCACACGGAGCAAACATCGGGAAGGACAACGAGCCCTGTTTGCCTGGAAGGGCTGATGCCCACCCTGACAGCAGGGCTGGCTCTGGCACAGCACGGATGGCTCTGGCACAGCTGGGGATGGCTCTGGCACAACTGGGATGGCTCTGGCACAGCTGGGGATGGCTCTGGCACAGCTGGGATGGCTCTGGCACAGCTGGGATGGCTCTTGCACCAGCTGGGATGGCTCTGGCACAACTGGGATGGCTCTGGCACAGCTGGGGATGGCTCTGGCACAGCTGGGGATGGCTCTGGCACAGCTGGGATGGCTCTGGCACAGCTGGGGATGGCTCTGGCACAGCTGGGATGGCTCTGGCACAACTGGGATGGCTCTGGCACAGCTGGGGATGGCTCTGGCACAGCTGGGGATGGCTCTGGCACAGCTGGGATGGCTCTGGCACAGTGAGGATGGCTCTGGCACAACTGGGATGGCTCTGGCACACCAAGGATGGCTCTGGCACAGCAGGGATGGCTCTGACCTCGGGGACAGCACTGCTCCTGTCACACAGCACCTCTGCAGAGAGGATGGAGCTGACCCAGCCCAGGGCCGCTCTCCCTGGCAGGGTGGGAGCACTGGTGGGATGGGTGGGCTCCCAACTCGGTGCAGTCCCCAGGGATCCACTGGAGAGGAGCCCTGATGGGAGTGAGGATCAGACTGGATGACCTCCCCAAGGTCCCTGATGGGAGTGGGGATCAGACTGGATGACCTCCCCGAGGTCCCTGATGGGAGTGAGGATCAGACTGGATGACCTCCCCGAGGTCCCTGATGGGAGTGAGGATCAGACTGGATGACCTCCCCAAGGTCCCTGATGGGAGTGGGGATCAGACTGGATGACCTCCCCGAGGTCCCTGATGGGAGTGGGGATCAGACTGGATGACCTCCCCGAGGTCCCTGCCAGCAGGAATTGTCCTGTGATCTACAGAGGGCCAAGAAGAGCCCCAAGCACATCCCAGCAGCCACGGTCACTGTGTCCAACCCCTCCCGGGGCCATCCTGAGCCTTCGGGGCCACCGAGGGTGAGTTCCCTCCCCGAGGGACTCCCAAGGTGTGGCCATGAGCTGCTGGGGGGAAATGTGCTCCTTCTGGAGAGGGGTTTGCAAACGGCTCTTTCTGGTCCCTTTCTGGTCCCCCTGGGCCCATTTCTGTGCCCAGACGGGTGTCCCTGTGCCCAGCTGGGCTGGCAGGATCACCCCTTCCTTCCCCCCCAGGTGAGAAACCAGAGCATCCACCCACAAACCCTCTGGTTAAACTGCGGGTTCTCCCTCAGAGCTGAACTGTGCTCAAAAATTCCAGTTAGAGTTATTTGGACATTTTTTGCTGGTTTACTCAGCATCGAGTGGGGCCCACGCTGGAATCCAAGCAGAATTCCAAGGATGTGTGGAGGGCTGGCTGGGTGTGACCCTCCGAGCCCCGTGTGCTTCCAGGGGGCTCCGGCTGATGGTGTTCCCTGGAAACGTGGACCTCGTTGCACCAGCTCTGCCTTCCCAGGGCTGAGCCCAGCCCGGGAGGTTTGCCAAGGAAATCTTCCCTCCTCCTCCCCACACAAAGCACTCCCTGGAGTGTCCAGCAGGAATGAGTTCTGAGCAGGGAAAAGGATGTATCTGTAGGCAGAGCCAAAGGATACAGCAGGTAGAAAAACAACACAGAGATATTATGCTGCTTTTAGTCTAAGAGGTTGTGAAGCTTAAAACTCTTCTAGCAGGCAGCTGGAAGAGGAGAATCCTGTGACTTCCACATCTAAGAACGACAAAGGAATAGATCTTTTCTTCTCTTGCAAGTTTTCCTGAGCAAAGGGATACATTTTCTGTACACCAATGCAAAAACTCGGTGTGCATCAGGCACCAGGCAGTCAAACGAAAGAAATGGTTTCGATCAGGATTTTTAACAGGAATGGGGTCAGGCAGGGGATGAACCCTCGGGTGCTGCCCACGGGCATCACACACCCCGGGGGGATCAGTGCGAGAAGCTGGACATCATTTTCCCAGCTTTTCCACCTCCAAGCCCAGCAGCCCACGGGAATAACCCTGCCTGCCTCTTGTTGACAAGTCATCCAGTGCATCCCCGTGCTGGTGACTGACGCTGCTTGGGCAAAGTCCTGGACCTCGCTGAGGGCACAGGCACAGCTCCTGTTCACTCCAGCAGGGCCAGGGTTTGACTCGGGTGCCTCCCTGTCCTGGTGGCACCTGAGCAGCTTCCTACGCTCACCAGGCTTGGGCAGCTGCAGGAACACCATCCCTTCCTTCCCTCCCCTCTGACCATCCCTTCCCTCCCCTCTGACCATCCCTTCCTTCCCTCTGACCATCCCTTCCCTCCCCTCTGACCATCCCTTCCTCCCCTCTGACCATCCCTTCCCTCTCCTCAGGCACCTGCTTTGCAGAGAGGAGGATTTGGGTGAGAAAAGCTCCTTCTCTGCCTTTGAGCAGCACCAAGAGCCATCTGTGCCTGCAGCAACCTGCACTGCGACCACCCTGAGGGACCCGTGTCCACCCTGCTCCTCTGCTCTGGGCAGGGACAGCATCCAGCAGCTTTTCATGCTGAAATGGCAGCAGGAAACAAGAAATGGGCTTTAGTTGGGACTTTTTTTTTCCCTAGAAACGTGCCTGCAGCAGTTAGGAAGTATTTATGCTGCACCTGTGAAGGAACAGACAGTGATTAATTAGATGTCAAATTACAGCTCCATTGAGTTGGCTCATTTAGACCATAAATCTCCCCGTTGTCTCATTAGGCAAAGAAAGAAATAAAATCAGACTTGATCCATCTGAGTGTTCCACTGAAGTGAGCAGGAGCTCCCAAAGCAGTCTGTGTTGGGGTTGGTTGTGTCAGGACATGGATGGCCCTGGACAGCCCCACCTGGGACCCCCATCCAGGGCCTCCACCCCACCCCAGTGATGCCACAGGAGCTGATCTTGGTCCTGCCCCACCAGGGGATCCCCCTGGCCCCAGGGGGGACTGAAAGGTCTCACACAGTCTCAGGATCAAAAGATACAGAATCATGTGCTCCTACAAGCGTGGACAGTGACATACAAATGTCCTGTCCACCTTCTGAGGGTGTGAGCTCCCCATCCCTGGCAGTGTCCAAAGCCAGGCTGGATGGGGCTTGGAGCAGCCTGGGATAGTGGAGGGTGTCCCACCCATGGAATGGGATGGACTTTGGGTTCCTTCCAACCCAAAGCTCTTTGTGATTCTGTGATAATCCTGGCCCTTAGTTAGCTGCAACTTTCAGGACACGCTGAAATCACTTGGATTTTTAGGACAGAAGCACCACTGTGATCCAGCAGCAGTTACTGCTCAAGGGCCAAGTTTAGACTCCTGGTCTCTGCCCCTGCCCTTCCCTTCTGGCTCCTCCTCAGCAGGAAAGTCACCCTGGTTTCAGTGCACAGACTGTGGGCAAAGCCCATCCAAAGCCCTGAGCAGAGGAGGGACCCCAATGCCTCCAGCTCAGGAGCCTCACAGCCCTGTTTCCCAGTCCCTGGAATTCTTCATGGAAAAAATGTGTGTCTCTAAGAGGGTCCTTTGTTTTCACTGACTTTTTGTGAAAGATGAGGGTGTGTTAGCACGGAATGCTCCTGTGAAAGGCTGCAGACCTGTGCTGGAGGGACTCTTCAGTGAAGGGGAAACTGCAGGAGGAGGCCACGAGCACAGACAGAGCCATAAAGCCCCTCCCTGGCTGTGCCTGGGGCTTCAGCCCAGGGGAGAACATTCCTGGCCAGGGGGTTGTTTTTCCTTTGAAGGACCAAAGTGTGAGGATCCTTTGCTCCAGTGGTGCTCAGGCAGCAGCACAGAGTGTTTTTCCAGCTGTCCATGACTGTGCCTCAGTTCACAGAACCACAGAGTCCTGGAGAGGTTTGGGTTGGGAAGGACCTTGAAGCCCATCTGGCTGGAGTGGTACAGGATGGGGCTCGCTGTGTTCTCACCAGACCCCTGGCAGATCTGGCTCCAGCAGGATGGGTGTCCAGGACAACTGGGCCCAGCCAGTTGCAGATTTCCATCAGGAGGACAAACAGGACTTCAGAGGAGCTCCACAGTCCTCCTGCTCCTCATCTGGGGGCTCACAGACTCATCCTGCTGGCACCACACAGGTTAACAGGAGAGGTAAGTTATATGTCTGAAGTGCTATCATTGACAAATCTAAATTCCATCCCCCAAGTCTGGGCCTTGTGCACCCCCAAAGATGCCCACCACCTCCTGCTGGCTTAGCTGAGACCTTCTGGCTGCCCTGCCTGCCACCCCACCGGGAATACTGCCCAAAGCAGGGCGGGGTCCTGGGCCTCAGCGGAGCAGAGCTGGTGGCAGGCTCAGAGCCATGCCAGCCCTGCCAAGCTGCCCAAGGCAATGGCAGAAGTTTGGGAAGCACCTTTCCTCCAGCCACGTGGAAAAGGAGGAAGGGGCCACAGGAGCTGCCCCCACCCCAGTGCACCAACTGACATCACTTGGATGGGTTTGTGGTTTGTTTTTCGTTTGGTTGGTTTTTTGGTTGGGTGGTTTTTTGTTTGTTTTTTGTTTGGTTGGGTTTTTTGGGGGTTTTTTTGTTTTTTTTTTTTTTTTTTTTTCTTTGGTTTTTGTTTGGTTTTTTGTTTTGTTTTTGGTTTGTTTGTTTGTTTTTTTCATGGGGCTGTTGAGATTTCTATGCAGGCTCACAGGCCAGAAATGTTCAGCAGGAAAAGGCCACCTGAAGTCCAAGGTGGTTGGCTCTGATCCACAAACTCCTGAATTTGCTGGCCTGACAAAGCCGTGCTGGGGACTGCCTGGCCTGGGGCTCCCTGAGGAGAGCAGGGTGCTGAGCAGCACTGCTGCTCGCTGGGCCCCAGGACAGCTGTTTTGGGGGGTACCACCCCTGCCCCATCTCCTGCAGATGCTCCACACAGAGGGGGCAGCTGTGGCTGCACAAGGGAAAGGGGAGAGTGTCCAGCTCCTGGCTCAGCCCTGTGATGAGCTGAGCTCTGAATGCACGGGGGGGTTACCCCAAGAGAGCTTTGGGGGACGCCTTGTCCTGCTCCACAGTCACTAAAAGGAAGGGGTAAACATCTGGGGGAGCACAACCTGTGAAAGACATCAGCCTGAAATCATAAATTGATTATTTTGATGGGCACAGGAGAATCAGAGCTGCTCAGCACATGCTTGAGGTCCTGCTGTTTGCAGCTGGATGAGTCAGTTTGGTTTTCTATTAAGCTCCAGTGCAGGAAAAATGATAATTCTAGTAAACTGAATTCTCTTCTGGCAATGATGTATGCAAATGTGCTTAGAGGGAATAATTGGATTACGCTGATCCCTTCTGAGGGTGGCACTGTGACACCAGTGCAGGCGGCTGGCACGTCGGGGGGTACCATCAGCACCAGGCTTGGTCTGCTGTACGAGGGCAAAAGGTCTTTCTGCCATCCCTTCTGGTCATATCTGCAGCTACAAAAGGGCCACAGAGTCAAAATTTACAGCTGCCATAATTCATCATTAGCACAGCCCCGTTTGCGAGGGGAATTTCCCTGCCTGGGGCTGGCTGAGCCCTCGGAAGCCCCTCTTGCCCCCCTCTCCCTGCCTGGGTGAGGAGCAGCACTGCAGGATCGCTCCTGCCCCCTCAACAAGCCTCTAGCAAAGGTGCTGCAGACAGGCAGGACACCGTGGGGGCTCCTTTGATTTGTTTTTTGCTTTTTTTTTTCAGTTCGATTCACTTCCAAATTTAGTTTCACCCGAGGTCAAACGCAAATGCTTATGAAGTTTGCGGTTGTTTCGTAGTAAAGTGCTGCCTCCTGCTGGGAAAGGGGCCCTGTAAAACTGACTGTCCAGGAACTTATCACACAGGATTCCTGTCACCTGGCGTCTGGGAAAAGGCTTGGCAGAGATTGTTCCATTGGCAGTGAAGCAGTTCCAAAATAAGGGACAGAATTACTCAATAGCATTGACCACAATGAGAACTCTGTTAAAGAAAAGCCTTTCTCTCCCACGTGGGACTGCACAGTGTGGGGGAACTGTGCTCATAAGGCTAGGAATTCCTATTTCTGTCAACCACTGAACAAAACGTGTTCCCACATCCTCCTAAATGACCCAGTAACGGGAAGGGGCTTTTTATTAATTGTATTCCCTTGTGTAATTCCCTTAAGTAACCAGTACTGAAAATCCTCTGGGATACTGATACCCCAGTCTCTATTTACACACCAGTACACCCTGGCAACGCACACCCTGTGTATGTTTAAATACCAGTTCCCTCTCCATGCTCTGGGGACAGAGCTTATTGACAAGATCTAGAACTAATTCATTCAAATTATCAGTTTCTTTCACTTGCAAAAGGCTCGTGGGCTGTCAGTGCAGTATCTGGGGGTGTTTGAGATTGCTGTTCGTTCTGTCAGTAAGGGAAACCTTGCCCATGTATTCTTACTTTGATCTCCTCTCCCTTTGCTCGTGGTGTCTCAGTCCCTTCTTGCCCATGACTGAAGGGGTGACACAAAAATAACCAGCCTGATGTTTCTCTGCAAAGTCCCATCAACCCACTAGATGGCAAACAAACCACTTTAAAAAGCCCACAAATCCAGTTGCCTTATATAAATAAAACCACAGGTGATTTGCTAAAGGAGTTCCTTCTCTGCTTATAGTTAACCCCAAAACAGGACAGGTGAAGGGGCAAGGACCTGGCAGACCTGACCTTTCTGCTTTGAGTCATCCTCTGAGGAAGGAAAAATAGTATAAAAGACCTCTTGAGGTTAAGGAGACATTTGAAAATGCTTTAAACGCAGAAGAAGCCTGAAAAGCTGTGAAGAGATGCTTGAGCAGCTCACAGACCATTGCAGGAATCCCTGCAGGGAGAGAAGGGGCCAGCTGGCATGTCTAACTCACCCCCAGCTCCACTGTTTCTCTGCTCTGTGCCCTCTTTGCTTTGCCAACTGCTATTCCAACATTTGGATGATAGCAGTAATCATTTGTTTAATATTAAAAGCAGCTTTTTATACTTCTATACACAAAGGGCCCCTCATCAGGCTGGCAGAGCAGGAAGTTGTGGCTGCAAAAACACAGCTGCAGAGCAGGAGAGGGTGTGCAGCCCCTCTGATAACTCTCACACCCCTTCCAGGGAATATCTGGAGAGCCCAGGAGCCCTCCTGGTACCTCCTGCGTGCCCAGGGTCGGGCACAGGCAGCGCTGCTCCCCCTGCCCCCGCCTCGGGCTGGGTAAACACAACTATGCAAAGGGTGCTGGCAGCTGTGCTCCGTGTTTCCCGGAGCTGCAGCGTCTCTGGGGCAGCTGTGCCTGCACAGGGGAAGCACCTGCTGGGCCCTGGGCTGCCTCTGCATCACCCTGCTGTCCACCAGACCGTGAGCGACTCGGGTGACAGCCACCCCAGCCTGTCCCCGGGGCAGGATGTGGTGACCTCGGTGTAGCACAGAGCCTTTGGGGGCTGCAAACACCAGAGCTGCACCATCCCCTGAGCCCACCACGGAGCCTCTTTGGGCTCCAAACACCCCAGAGCTGAACCATCCCCTGAATACACCACAGAGCCTCTTTGGGCTCCAAACACCCCAGAGCTGGGCATCCCAAACATCCCAAACACTCCTTGGCTCCCAGGGGTGGTTTGGCCATGCTGGCACACACAACTTGGCTCCCAGGGGTGGTTTGGCCATGCTGGCACACACTCCTTGGCTCCCAGGGGTGGTTTGGCCATGCTGGCACACACTCCTTGGCTTCCCAGTCATTGCCCCGCACCAGCTGGGTGAGCCCTGGCCAGCCAAGCCAGCCTCATCTTTCCTTTTCTGCCCTTCAAAGCTGCAATGATGCAAGCTCTAAAAATAATCCAGTCCCCTCCCTGTCGTGACAAACATCCTCCTGCCCAAAGCAGGGCTGTATGTGTCCCTGGTGTGATCCTGGCAGGATTCAGGCTGTTCTTTTCCATCACCCCTGTGCTCCCCTCTGCCCCAGTGGCTCTGCTGGCACTCCCTGCAGGGTAACACTCCGACCTGTGCTTCCTGGGGCACATTCCCAGCTCAGCTCTTTCATTGTCCTCATGACACAGGGTGCAAGAGCCTCTCACTGAAGGTGCTGTGAGTTTGGGGAGCCTTGTCCATGCTCAGCATCTTCTTCTCCCGTTGCTGTTTCCCGGTTTTCTTATCTCCAGGTGGGAACACCATCAGACCTGTAGTAGCTCCCCCAGGATGGTCTGATTTAAAGTGTGAGGTAACCTGCTGAGGGGGGTGACCCCAAGGCTGGCCGTGTGTTCCCCCTGCTCCCAAAGCTGGCCAGAAGGGTTACAGACCCTGCAGGAACGGGCTGTCCCAAGGGCCAGGGGCTGCCACACCTCAGGGACCTGGAACAGCCTGTTTGCTCACGTAACACCGGCGTGTTTTCGGGTCAGTGCTGAGTCAAACGTGGGGTGCAGCAGGGATGTCATCGTACCACTGTCACACTTGGGCAATCACCCTCCCCGGGGCCGGGGGATCCTGTCACTGCCCCACACCTGCCTGTTCCCCACAGCATTCCAGCTGCTCCTGCCTGTGCCATGGACAAACACGCCCTGTGGAGGACCCAGGGCTGCAAAGCTGCTGGAACCCAGAGCCTGCCAGGAGGCTGGAGCACAGGGACCCTGCCTTGGGGGTCACTGCCGTCACTTTTGGGGTGTTCAGAGGCACAAACAGCTGTGTAAGGCACAAGGCTGCCCTGCTCCAAGGCAGTTCCCACCCCTCCAGCAGGGACTGGCCCTCCCGGGATGGGAGTTGTTGGAACAAACACACACAGCCTTTTCCCCGTCCAGGTGCTGCTGGCCAGGTCAGGGTTCACCTGCTCCTGGCAGGGGTGTCCTGGGGGGGAAGGACACGCTGTCCCCGTGGGGACAGAGCTGTCCCAGTGGTGACAGAGCTGTCCCAGCCCTGCCCTGCCTCACAAGCTGCCCGTGACTCCAGGGACAGTAACCACAAGTGTCAGCTGTCGCTGGACACGTTTCTCAGTTTCTGTTTCTCAGAGCAGTTGAATTAAAGCACGTAAGCTGTGTGCAGATGGAATGGGCTCCCACTGATCTGCATCTCAGTGGGACTTGACAAGGTCCAGTAGATCAAATTCCATGCCCTTTTCCTGGAATCTCAGTGTGCCTACATGAGAAACAATGGGCTGGGTTTTAAATATGCTGGAAAACAGGTTTGAACTTAAATTACTTTAAGCCCGATGTTTAATTTGTAAATGCATCAAACTACTGTATTTCTGTATTTATTTACATTAATACTACTATTGCAAATAGGTGAGCTGGTGCACATCAGTCTCTAGGAAAAAGTGATTTTAATACCTGGTGTGTGTTCCTTATTTCCTTGTGTTCCCTATCCCTTAACCCTGCTTTGATGGAAGGTGAAGCAATTTGTGTGAGTTGTGATGGGAAACTCGAAGGCCCAAGTCCATAAACTCATGAACCAAGAGAAAGAGGCTTCATTAGGCACTAGATCTTTTGAAAAATCTATAAAACACTCACTGAAATGCAGGTTTACTGAGAAAACAAAAGGCAAGAAGCATTGTACCTTGAGTGTGAGGTTTGCAGAGCACAAATCTTCCAGCTCAGGAGATTATGTTACATTCTAGGTGACGGAGCAACTGGAAAAGGTTTGCTTTCACACAGGAACAATGTTTTAGTCCTTCCTTTATACAGACCTCAAGGCAAGCACCAGCTGTACCTTCCCTGGAGTGAATGAGTATGGGGCAGAGAAACGCCCCTGAGAGCAGAGCAGGGAGGGCTTCGCGGAGGGGAAGGTAAAGCAGAGGTTACCCTGAGACACAGAGACACTGCAGCCCCAGCACTGCCCGGTTTCACACCCAGCTCCTCAGGGGGCAACTCGCCCGGTTCCTCTTTTCTCTTTCAAAAGCCGTGAGTAAGAGTTGGAAGAACTCGCCCTCTGGGGACCATTTCAAATAATCCTCCTCGTTCCTCTGAGCTGTTACTTCAGTGCCCAGCAATGGAGTCTACACATCTTTCACGGAAGTACTTAACGAATTCAGCGTGAAGAATTGAAGTCAGTCTCCTGAATAATTTGATAAAAAACCAAACCAACCAACAATAAAAAAAAACCTCTCAACTAATTTTTTACTTTGGAGATTTTAGAATTTAATGAATAAATTGATCTGAGCATATTCTGCATTGTCTTAGTCTGGTCTATTTGATGTGACAGCAGAAAATTTCAGATATCTGCTCATGTCAAAATGTTTTCCTGCCTAACCTTCTGCACATTGTTTTTGTACATCCATCATTTTTAAAGGAAATCAGATTTTTCTGTCATCAGAGATTCTTATTTTCCCAAAATAATCCTTTCTTTTCTGCTAAGGTAATTGCATGTTGTAATTTGCAGCTCTTTGCTAAGAAACTGTTTTTGAATTTTCTTCTGGGAAACATCTCCCACCAAGCCTGTAAAACCCTCAGGGGACTCAGGCACTGAGGTGGGCTCACTACCACTAGCAGAGAGGTTTGGGGATATCCAAAACTCCCTTCCCACGAGGTGTTTCCTTTGTTCCCGTGGTTTATCACTGCGGACCCTCTGTCCACAGGGAGACACCTGGAAGAACCTGCGTGCAACTGTTTGGAAGGAAGGAGCTTCCATGGATTGTACAATTGCAGGCCAAAGGGCCCCAAGAGGACGAGGCTCGTTGGTGCCTCATCGTGACTCAACCAGCAATTACTGATTGATGTTTTCCAGCAGTGTCCTGGCAACAGAGCAGACCCGATCCTGCTGCGGGGGCACAAGGCATTGCTCAGCTTCATGGAATTCCAGAATAGAGACATAAAACCAGCAAGAATTGGGAAGAATGGTCGGGCGAGTTGAGCAAACGCACTTCTCTCCAGGCTTTCAAAATATCAGAGTGTAACCTGGAAAACTGTAGCAAAGTGAACCCAAGAAATGATGGGTGTGTCCATGGAAATATAGAAAGTGGGCAAATTCCAGGGCACTGAGTGCCACCTGCTGCTTCCATGGCTCGTTTCTCCTTCTTTCCAGCCCCTCTGGCACGGGTTGGGAGCTGGGAGGAAAACGGAAAGAGCTGTTTGCCTTCTGCAAATACCACATAACCCAGCATTTTCACTTCAGGAGAGTCTGAGGGTCAGAGAACTGAGTCAGCTTTTCCCAACTCTCCTTTTCGTTACGATTTCTTTAACCTTCTGTCCACTCCAGGGCTGTAAACTGCTTTTGCCATTGCAGAGATGTTTGGCCCCAGCCGTGTGTGTTCACAGGACTATTTTGGGCTGTGTTATCACAACACCAAGGGCTGCTGCAGGTTTCTAAAAGGCCAATGCTGTTCCAGGTTGGGGGTGGCATTTTTTTAATCAGTGTAAAATCGTTTTTAAAATCTCAGGGATTTTGTAGTGCATGGCTAAAGGAAGGAGCTTGTCCAAATAACTGGATAATAAATAATAGCCCTTCCAAATATCTGGAATCCCTGCCGAGTCATGAACTTGCACAGCCCCCAATTAAATGCTCTATTTCCATCAAAACCCACTATTTTGGTGATAGTCACAGACTCTCGGGCCCCAAACTATAAATGGGAAGGAAGGCCATGAAACAAACACGCTGCGGGCTTGGTGATCTTCCTAAAAGACTTGTTTGTAAAACCAGGGAAGTTTATTAACAATTGTAACCATGGCACAAAACATGGTGCCCCACCCCATGGGGAGGAAGAACAGCCTCAGCCTCCTCCACCACAGCTATTCCTGTGGAAGCCTGGGAGATGAGGATTAAAAATCTTGGATTTGTATCTCTGCAGATGCTTTCATCTCCATCCTGCTCGGCACAGCCCCCTGGCAGCAGTGAGCCACCTTGAGTGAATGACGATGCCACGGCCTGGCCCGTGTCCCTGAGGCTCTGGCAGCCTCACACCTCCGTTCCCAGCAGATCTGCCCATCCTGGACAACCAACAGAATAACAGAATAAATCTCTCCTGTGTCCTGTGCAGGACCTGCAGCACCCTGGGGACATCCACGAGGTCAGAGCCACACTGAGCCCATCACAGCCTGTCCATGGATACCCTGCAGGTTGTCACAGCGAGGTGTCCCCTTGGCACAGCTCGGGGGTCCCTGCCAGGTGTCCCCACTGTGACACAGCCAGGCTGTCTTGGGTGGCACAGCAGTCTCACAGCTGTGCAGCCAGGACCATGAGGGGACTGGGAGAGGGCTCTGGGAGGGGGGCCTGGGAGAGGGGACTGTCCCTGCCTGTCCCGTGTCCAGGGCTGGGAACGGGTTCCTCTGTTCGGGAGGGACAGGGAGGGGTTGTGGCGTGTCCTGGGAAGGGTCTGGAGCAGCAGAAGGGACTGAGGGAGCTGGGTGGGCTCAGCCTGGAGAAAAGACTCAAGGGGGACCTTCTGGCTCTGCAAGTCCCTGCCAGGTCGGGGGAGCCGGGGGGGGTCGGGCTCTGCTCCAGGAACAGGGACAGGAGGAGAGGGAACGGCCTCGTNGGGTGGGCCCCGGTCCCGGTCGGTCCGGACGCTCCGAGAGGAACTTCCCGATCGGTGTCCCCACACAACATGGCGGGTGCGGCGCCTCAGGCGGCGCTGCCACTCAAACACAAACAGCCAATCCGGGGCCGAGGGGGCGGGGCTTCCTTTCCGCGCGGCCGCGGAGGGATACGGAGCGCGCGGGGTGGGACCGACAGCGGGGGCGATATCGTGACAGCGAGGGGATAGCGTGACACTGGGGGGCATGTCTCGACAGCGGGGGGATATTGACAGTGGGGAGGATG
>VXAU01004915.1:79379-99138 GCA_013399695.1 Formicarius rufipectus
CCGCGCGGGCCCGGACAGCGCCCTCACAGCGCCTCTCCCTCACAGGTGGCCATGGCGACCGGGCAGGTGCTCTTCCACCGCTTCTTTTACTCCAAGTCCTTCGTCAAGCACAGCTTTGAGGTGAGCGCGGCGCCGAGGGAAGAGGGAGGGAGGGCGAGCTGCTCGCCCCGAGCCCCGCGCGGTTACGTCCCGCCCGGGCGAGGCCCAGCATTCCCTTAACGCGAGCGGCGCTTCCTTTTCCAGATTGTTGCCATGGCCTGCATCAATCTCGCGTCCAAAATCGAGGAGGCGCCGCGGCGGATTCGGGACGTGATCAACGTGTTCCACCACCTGCGGCAGCTGAGAGCCAAGAGGTGAGGGGCGCTCCGCGGGGCCTCACGCTGTTCCTCAGCCGCCAGGGCCGGCCGCGTGTGCGGCTCACGAGCTGGGCCGGGCTTTAGCCTCCTGGTGGTAGTTTTAGGTTGGGTGATTGAGCCGTTTGTTGTCCTTCAGGTACTGAAAGTTAGTCTTAAGTGTGAGTAGCTGGTAGCGGGTTGCTGTGTGTTCTCCAGAGTTTTAGCCAAATTCAGTAGTTGTAACGCTTTGCTGTGGTTAGTATGTGGTGTCCAGGTGTGGCTGTGGTGCCGGTGAAGAACTAGCTAAGGAAAGAAGGAATTGAGTTTTCAGGAGTGGTAGTCATTCTAGAAAAGAAAGACATTGCCGAACGTAGCTGGAAAAGCGTCTGGCGTGTCGTGCACTGTGTGCAGCTTTAGTGACGAGGTGTATAGAACTGAGCCTTGCATTCTGGAGGAGTCTGTACCTGCAGAAGGTGGGAGTTGCGTGTCCCGGTGCTGTGTGCCTGGGGAGGTGCAGGGGGCTCACCTGGCCCTGTGCTGCAGAGCTGTGAGTGACCAGCGAGTTAACGCTGTAGTGAGGAACAAAGGGTGGTCCAAGGGGAAGAGTTCTCTAAGCTGCTGTTAAACCCTCCCCAGTTCTGTCGGGCACCACCAGTATTATAGTCTAGGGTTGGAGGCTTCAGCTTTATTTTCAGTGGGTGAAGTTTAAGGTACTCTGTAGTTAAGACTTCCTTTTTTTCAGCTAGACTATCAAATTTGCACTTTATTTCCCTGCGTTTTTTCAGCGGGTTACAGCAGGAACTTAATCTTAAGTGCCATGTAACCTTTTCTGAGAAACAGAGAGAAATCCTCTAGGGAAACCAGCTGTATGTTGGTGTCTTTATCCTGGTTATGCTTCTGTTGAAGCCAAAACTTTGGCTTGCACTGCCTTGTGCTCATTTTTCCCTAGTCAACTGTAGAGCCAAGAAGAAAGAGTCTGTGTTACGTGTTGGAAGTTAGCTCTGTTCTTTGTGGGTTTTAAGCTGTTACAGCCCTGAGAGAATTGTGTGATGCTGGGTGTGAGTTCAGTGGAATTGCCTTCCACAGTTCTGATAAGGGAGTCTGGTTATTGGAATTATTGGAGCAGGTTCAGTGATTAGTAACGTTTTGGCCTCCATCCAGGCAGTGAAGGTTAATTAGTCATATGCCTTGCTTGTCTTTGCAGTGAGAATACAGATTGGTTGTTTCTTTGTGCTGTGTGAAGGATCAGAGAAACTGAACTTAACCTGTGAATTTAAATCTTTCCAGCTAGCCTGTTCCAAATCCCACCTTGTGCATGTTACATGGTGTCTAAAGTGCATCATGTCGAGAGAAATCGTGCACTGCTACCCATTATTTTCGGGAGAAATGGGTATTGTTGCTCTGCGATTCTGAGAGAATCTGCATGAAATTAACCTTAAAATGCTGCAGTCTGACTTTCAGACTTGCACACACTCCCTTTTTTTTTTCTTTTTTCTTTTTTTTTTTTTTAGCAAGCAGGATGTAAACGTTTTTCTGTACATTTTACAAGCTGACAGTTCCATCACCTGTACACGTTATTAACTTCAACTCTTTTTTCCCTTGCAACCGACTATACAGCGACCAGCTACATTTACCAAAGCCTGGGTGATGTGGAGTGGTACATAAAGATGAAGCTGTCGTCATGGCAACAGTGAGTGAAGTATCGCAAATCCCCAAGGAGAAGCCAGTGCTCTGAGAATAGGTCACTGGAATCGGGGGACTAACAGGTTGGCCGCTGGTGAACCATTTGGAAGAACTCCTGTATCTCGTTATAAGCTTTTTTCTTTGCTGTCCAGGTTTTTAGAATACTAGCTTAACCTTTTGTTTTTATTCTTTTTTTTTTTTTTTACTGAAGCTAACACTTAGGCCGTAGTTAGTTTCTCACACACAACCCAGAACTGAAACACTCAGGCTGCTGTTCTTTCTTTTCTAGTCTAGTATTTCTGTTAACTGAAGCTCTTAACCCGCACACGTATTTTGGGGTAGTTTGGGTAGGCTTTGCTTTCTTTCTTAACCAGTTTTGGGTTCTTAGTTCCACTTTCTGGCTCTGTATAATTGCAGTTTGAATTCATGGTAAAACAAGTATACAGAAGTCTTGAATTTGTAAATTTATATCAATTATGATGTAAGCAGTACTTTCTATGTACCTGTTTGCAGAATTGGGAATTGCATTGGAATTTTCTATTTATGAGACGTGTAGTCAACTGAGGGGGTATTTCTAATGCTGAGAAGTAAGAAAAAGCTAAATAAGTGTTTTGGACAAGCCTATTTTCTTTTGGGTCTCTGATGAGCAAATGTGATGTAGAACTGCATGTAAAATGTTTGTGTGCATGGAGAAAAAGCTCATAACTGTGGAAAAACTGCTTTTAAATAACTGTGTGCCAAAACATGTGTTCTGAGCAAAGTACAACTGTTGTTTAACTTGTAGAATGTAGTTTGAAGTTGATCTTATTTCTTCTAAATGTGCCTGAAGGCTGCAGAAAGTCCTGAGACTGGAGCGAAACGTGACCTGTGTCGTGCTGTAACCTCACACGTGGTGGTCTGAGACTCAGTGAGCTGCTCCTCACTTGTGCTGCAGCACACAGGCCCTGCAGTGGGTTTGGATGTGGCTGCATTAATGCTACACACTTAGTGCTCTTCAAGCTGTCCTGCAAATCTGTGCTGCTTGCATTTATGGTCTTGGAGACAGAGAAATTGTGTTCCTGTATTTGACCAGCTTAACAGATCTCTGGTCTTTGCAGTAAGTTGCTGCCGTTGTGCTGTAAGTGGCAGAAGTACTTTGCTCAATATGACCATAATTACACACAGGGCACTGTTCCTCCAAAGTATTAGTCATTCCAAAGACATCAAAGTTTAATATTGCATCCAATGAAGCTGCAGCTGTGTTGAGAACTTGGGCTCATTTGTCAGAGTGATTTATAAAAAATGGGTATTTGTAAGTAATTTATTGTTAAAGCACATTACAGTGTGTGTTAATCTGTTGGATTGTTACACAATCTGAGTCCAAATCAAGTTTTGCATCCAAGTGTTGGACTGGCTTCCCAGAGGGAATGCTGTGTACTCTGTTGTTAATGATAAAGTCTTGTCTGGAGCTCTAGTGTTGATCTGTAAAACAGAGCCAGAGAATTTGCAATACTCCTTGGCTGTACAGGGCTTGAAGGTTTATATACTTTGTACATAAGGTTACAAGTTCTTTTTCTCTGGCTTGTTACTTGGACCTAAAATAATTCTTGAACTGAGAACTAAGTGCAGCAAATATCATAGCAAAATTTCCCTTTTTTTTCTTAGTAGAAGGCAATTTTCCAAAGGGAAATATCTGAAGTTTCCAACTTGTAAGTAGTTTACCTGCACTTCAGAGTTTATGACAGAAGTGCTAAATGTGTTGAACCTTAACAGCATGGAGAAGTTAACTTTTGCCAGTAATAAAGTGCAGTAAAGCACTTGAATCCCTGCAGATTTTTGTTTTTCCGTAAGTGGATAAAAGGCTGAAAATGGTCTTTATTTCTGGCAGTAGTGCCTGGATAAACTGCTGTTTTCCATGGCTTCTTTAGAACTGGAGATCTCTAGAACTTGTGGCCAGAGTAACGTGGGACACCAGAGCAAAGCAGAGCACACTTTGGCTCTGGAGTTTCCTGCCACTTCAGTGTGGAACACGTGCTAAGAATGACCAGTTTGTGCTGATGCTGTGGCCCTGGGGAAGGACAGGGAACACCCAATCTGCAGGAAGGCTCCTGTGTGTCCTACTGCACCTGGAGCTGCCCTCCCTGCCCTTGGCAGGGCACACAGGGCCATGTGGAACAGGAGTTGCTGGATGATCCTGTGCAGTCGTGGTGTCCCACTGGGGATTGTCTTTACAGACTGGAAGTCACGGCTGGCCTAAGTCTTTGATCCAAGATTTCCCACCTCTAATGAAGTGTTCTTACAAACTGAGCCTGGACACCTGACCTTGTCCTAGATGATGCTGTGCAGATGCTGTTAATGCCAGTGCTCTCTAGATGAAATTGTGTAAAGCGGTACTGGAGGAAATCTTGTTATTAACCCCAGTATAATTGATTGGAATGAATTGGAAGTGATTCAGTTTCACTGATGGCAAGAACTTGACACCTGGGCTTGTCCCATTCTCCTACTCCAGAGCACTATGTTTAGCTTGCCTTTGGAGTGCTGGAGTGTTCAGATAAAAGCCTTTCACTGAGTAGTTATCTGAAAGAAGCTTGGAAAGTTTTTCATTTCCAGTTAATCCGTAGGGGGGGAAAACCCCACAGAATAATCAACCAACCAAAAAAACCAAACACAAACAAACAAACAAAAAAAATCCCCATATTCTGAGTTTATTTTCAAACTTCCTAAACCTGCCCTGATTAGTGAGAGTAACAGTTAACTAGAGAAGTTATGACATTTCTTAGAAGACAGGACTAGGAAGGCTGGTGCTTGAGTTGTAGGTCCTTCTTGGCACCAGGAAGCTGCAGGGGTTCCTTCCAGACCCCAGAGCTGCTTCTGAGCCCCTTGGGAAGAGCAGAGGAGCTCATGCTTCAAGTGCAGGATTGTACAACACAATGCTTTTATTGGAGTAGTGGGTGGTTTGTTGTGTCCTTTGCCAGTGGCAGGCAGCATCTGTCCAGGTGACTGCAGAAGGCATGGCATGTCCTGGAGTGTGGAATTGGGCAGCTCCTCATCCAACCTTGTCATTAAATCAAGCTTTTTGCTTCCTGGAGTGAGAGCCTTGGCTTTTGAGTCTTTTTTGTGCTCTCTGGCCTATCAGGGAAGTGAGATTCACTCATGGAATTGACAAGTTAGCAGTGAAATGTTTTGTCTGATAGAACAAGCTGTATTCTGAATCCACTTTGCATTACTCCTTTTTCTTTTGAAGCTAATGTAAAATAAGTCTGTCTCAGTGCTTGGGGTGTACTGGGTGTATCCCACACACCAGCTGTGGTCTATTAGAGCGTAAGGAGCTCCAAAAACATTCTTCTGCTGTGGAAAGCATGTGGAATGTGAGAGGCATATTCCAGGGGAAAAGCTGGCCTGCCTCCAGGAGGAAGTGGATTAGAATACACAGTGTGGAATGTTGAAAGGTCATGTCTAAGCACGGACAAAGCAAACAGTAGGAAATGGAGTGTGACACTTGTGCATAAGGTGGACAGCAAGTTACAGGAGTTCAGAGTGCTTTGGAGAGATCACATGTTGGCTTTGGATGGAATTAGGACCAGACAGGGCTAGACTTTGAAATCTGTTTGTGGAATGAGCTCTTGTTTTGCAAATGCAAATATCAGTAGGGAATACCCACGATACCCACTGGTGAGTGGGTGTAGGGTCCAGAGTCACAGGCAGATCTGTCACCCTTCAGGGGGAAACTCTGCTTTACTCAGCTTTTCACACATCACAGAGGCAGGGCTGTCTCACTCTCTGAAAACTGAAGAATCTTTTCAGTTCTAGGAAACTGCAGTTTCTAAAGCACAAGTTGCTACTTTAATATTAACCAGGAAAAACCCTGTTCTGCCTTCCTTTAGCTTTGAAGTCCTGCTTGGCAGAGGCAGTTGTGTCACATTCCTTCCCCCACCTGTGCCATGGAGAGTGATGGTTCTTTGGGAGCTTCCCTGCCAAGTGACTCCTTCCAGCAGCTGGAGCAGTGCAGTTTGCACACACAACAGCAGGTTATTTTTTATCTTCAGCCATCTAATCTGTAGCGAGTCAAAAGCAGCAACTAAAACTAGTTTATCTAAACTTGGACAGCACAAGATTAATGCTTAAACTTGCTTGCAGGAGTTGCAAACCGGTTTCTGTTGCCATTAGTTGGTTGGAAGGGAAAACAGAGTTGCTGTTATTTTTGGATATGCAAAACAGTTTTGATTTTATTTCTTGCAAACTATAGGACTCCAAGCCCCCTGATACTTGATCAGAACTACATAAACACCAAAAATCAAGTAATCAAAGCAGAAAGGAGGGTACTGAAGGAGTTGGGATTTTGTGTTCATGTCAAGCATCCTCATAAGGTGAGTTCTCAAAAATAGTATAATTGTAACTACTACTCTACTTTGATGGCATCAGTGTGAACTGTGGAGCAAGAAACACAGGTGTCAAAACGACCTGAACTCTTCTCTTTATTCCTCTGCAGTTATTATTAATGCTTTTGCCAGAGTACTTGGGCAAACAGTCATATTGACTTCAGTTGAAATTGCTTCCTTGGGAACACTTAAGAGTGGTGGCTGGTTTTGAAAAATCATAGAAAGGTAGTGAAATAAAGAACTGTCTGAATATGATTGGCAGACTCTTGGGGATGGCCCTTTGCAGGGCTAAGAGCTGGACTCTGTGATCCTTGTTGGTCCCTTCAGCTCAGCATGTTCTGTGACATGGGAGCTTAGAGTGTGTGCTTACTCTCCTGTAGTTTGGGTATACGGTTTGATTTTTAAGTACTTATATATCTACTTCCTTACTGTTGTTTTATGTGTTAAAACTGAGTCTTTTTTCTCTTTTTTTTTCCCCGCTTATTCCTCAGATCATTGTTATGTATTTACAAGTCCTAGAATGTGAACGTAATCAAACCCTGGTACAGACAGCCTGGTAAGTTGTTCTTTTCCATTGTTTTCCTAGCCAGGAAAATAGTAGCAGAAATAACAAGCCTGATGATCCATATGCAAAGCAATGAGATGTAAGTTCCTACCCAAACACATGCTTTGAAAAGACGGTGGTGCTTGTTTCTGCTTACTATTTTCATGGCTTGATTCCAGCGTAGTAATGGAGAACTCAATTTAACTTTGTTCTTTTTTCTACTCTTTGATTAAAGGGTAGTCCCTGATGGTAAGTCATAGAGCTCTGCCCTCTGCACCTCAGCCCTGACCTGGGGATGGCCGGTTTGGCTGCCCTTCTCTCCAGCCAAGCCAGTGCAAGCTCTCATCCGAGACTCACTGCCGTGATCGTGGCCACCGGGCAGCACCTCCTAGTTCTGTCGGGGTGGCGAAGGATTTGTATATTTGTTTCCAGAAGTAACTGTTACAACTGTCTCTGAATGTCTTTGTTGCCTACCTACTGTATGCTGTAGTGTTTAAAGGACACGTGGGGGACGATCTGCCAACATTCATTTACTTGATTTAACTTGGGGCTAAACTTGAGTTAAAGAGAGGATTTCGGTGCATGCAGCATGTTCACGTAGCAGCCAGGCTGGGCATGGGGTTTGGAGAGTCAATGCTGACTGACTGCTGGTCCTCTCTCTCCCAGAGCTTGGGAACTTAGAAACCCATGGAGGTCTCTGCTGTTTATTGTATCTCCTGGCATGTGTTGCTTGGTAGTGCCAGCCCTGTGCCAGACCAAGAGCTCAGGGGAGTGGGGGGCCCTGACTAACTCACAGGTCTTTTCCCAACACTCAGTGAGCAAACTGGATGCATCTCTCTGGATGAAGCTAATGTGACTTGAGGCACACAAAACATAAATGCAGTCAATGTTTTATGAATTTTGTAGGTTGCCTCTGGAGAATGGTAGGTTGGAAATACACTGTGCTTTCCTGCTTGCACCTGAGCCTTAAATGGGTTTTTAAATACAAGACGACTGGTGGTTCAGGCAAACAAAAAAAAAAAAAATAGATGCAAAGTAATCGTTAGATTGGGAGCTCTGGACACTTCCCAGGATAACTTAACCTTGCAAGTAGCCATGACATGCTGCTTGCATTGCTGCTGCACCTTGTTGCTCTGGGGCTTCCAACAGCAACCACAGTGCAGACAGTTACAGAAGTGACACGGGTCAACACCAAATACCATAATGCAAAAGAACCCAGATGTTTAATAGAATAACAGAAAAAATAATAAAGTCAATTGAGTCTCCAGTATTGTTATCGTCTGCAAGAAAGTAAACCAGAGATCCACCCTTTGGTGCTGTGTCTTTTAGGAACTACATGAACGACAGCCTCCGGACAAACGTGTTCGTTCGCTTCCAGCCCGAGACCATTGCGTGTGCCTGCATTTACCTGGCTGCCAGGGCCCTGCAGGTGAGCACTGCCCTCGGTGTCAGGGAGCTGCCCAGGCAGCCTTGGCACAGCCCTGCAAACCAGCACCTGGCCTGCAACCTCTGCTCTTGACTTGCCTTGCAGATTCCGCTGCCTACTCGCCCTCACTGGTTCCTGCTCTTCGGCACCACAGAGGAGGAGATCCAGGAGATCTGCCTGACGACTCTCAAGCTTTATACCAGAAAAAAGGTAAGTTGGAGACCTTTGTTTGTCCTGCTCTGTGCAGCTGGAGCTGAGTTACGGGGAGTTTGGGAATGCTGGAATGCAGGTCTGCTAATGGGAAAGGCTCCTCTGAGGAGAGTGTGAGGACAAATTACGGAAGTTACATTACTGGGCTGATGATTAAAAAATAGCTGAGTATTTTTCAGAAATGAGATGGAAAGATGAATTACATTAGCTCAGCCTCTTACCTCATTGTTACTTTCACAGCCCAATTATGAATTTCTGGATAAAGAAGTAGAAAAGAGGAAAATGGCACTACAGGAGGCTAAACTGAAGGCTAAAGGTTTAAATCCTGATGGAACTCCAGCACTCTCAACACTGGGTGGCTTTTCTCCTGCATCCAAACCATGTAAGTTTGTTTTCTGAACAGGAACTTGCACAATACTGTGTCATAAATAATCAAGTCTGTGTCCCAAGGTTGTAAAAAAACCCCAGGTTTGCTTCTTGTCAGGCAGTTCAGGATTCTTCACAGAACTAAGCAAAGCAAATCTTTCATTTTTGTTTTTAAACTTGAGTTTTAAAACCAGTTTCAAGACCTTTAAGTAGCAGACTGTAGGGAAAAGGGATGTTTTACTCCATATTTCCACAGATGGGAGAGTGATGTATTAATTACACCCACCCTAAAGAGAATGATGTAATGAAACAGGAGTTGCTGTATGTTACTGTGGTGTGAAGAGAGATTCTGGATTTAATTTGGGGGATGTTGCAGTAACATTCATGGCTCCTTTTGCTGCAGGTATGCCTGAAAATTGGTTTCTCTGCCCTTTTTAATGTAGTTGGCAGCAGCTCCAAGTGTGGTAAGGCAGACAGCTGGTGGTCAGGAAATGGAGGAGGGAGAGGCACAGCAGTCTTGGCATCAGAGGGAATAAACTGCAGCACCTGTGTGTCTGAACTCTGGTGCTTTGTCCTGCTGCTTTTACCTCTCCCTGCTGCTTTGGATCTGTGAACTGCCAAGGGGATTCAAAGGCTCTCAGGAGCCTTGACCCAGTGATGGTGGTCAAGCAGAGGGCTCAGAGCCTGGCGTGTTCATGACCTGCAGGAGCGTGAGCATATATTGTGAGAAAGCAGCACTTGGAACAGTTACTTCTGAGGAGTCTGAGTTTTCAGAGGTGTTTGAGCTGGGAGTTGTGAGATTCTCAGTGAACAAAGAACATGTGAGGTGGGAGCCAAGACTGGAAGTGTTGGAAGGCAGGAGCTCTGGTGGGCTTAGCAGCTAGTCCTTCAGTGGAAGGAGAATCCATCTCTGGGCTACACCAGCTGTCTGCAGAGACAGAGCAGCTTCTAAACGAAACACATTTTTGTTATTGTTCTTGTGCCATTAATATAAATTGCTGTTCAGTGTTAATCCTTTCTATAGCATTGGAAAGCAACAAGCTGTGTATTTGTGGGCCATAAGGGCAGCTTGTCTTGTGTACCCTTTGGCCCCTGGTGGTGAGCCTGGCTCTGTGGTGTGCAGGTCACAGTGCTCATGCCCCTCCTCTGCTGCCACTTGGCTTCATACTGTGAGCATCCCACTCCAGGAGTGAGCTAAAAATGGAAAGATGGATGAATTAGTAGCTACTGAGTTCATCTCTACATTTAGTGCAAATACTGGCAAAGATGTTTACGGGATTTACAGGGTGTTTATGACAAAGGATAATAAATAGCTGATTTTGAATTGAAATTTAATTTTTAGCTTCCCCAAGAGAAGTAAAAGCTGAAGAGAAATCTCCAGTGTCTGTGAATACCAAAACCATTAAAAAAGAGCCAGAAGAGAGGCAGCAGGCATCAAAGAGCCCTTACAATGGGTAGGTAAAACCTCTCCTGATAAAGAGAACCCTTCGGTAAAACAACTTTTCTTTACCTGAAGTACAGTGAGCACTACTGAGCTCCTAAATAGGAGTAATGAGTGGCTCAGAAGTGTAAGCCTGGTTTGTTTTTTCCCCCTCAAGCCTGAGAAAAGAAAGCAAGAGGAGTCGAAGCAGCAGAAGTGGCAGTCGGTCCAGGTCGAGGACAAAGTCGAGGTCCCGCTCTCACACTCCGAGGCGGCAGTGAGTGGGGGCAGGGGGAGGGCAGGGAGGGGCAGGCCTTGGGTGCCGGTTCTGTCATCTTAGTTCTCTGGGGATCCCTTACAAAGGAGAGCAGTCTGGGAACACAGCCCTGCTTTGCAAGTGCCACAGCAGCCAGGCTGAGGCGTCGCAGCTTTCCCGTGTCCGTGCTCCCTGGTGCAGTGCCTGGCTCTGCAGGGCTCTGCTCCTCTCGTGAAGGGAACAGGGAGGCAGGTGCTGCAGTGAGTTGCTGGCTTTATCAGTATGTATATTTTTAAAGAGTTTGCAGGCTGGCACGTAAGCTGGAAGTTGCCAGTGTTGATCTCAGTGAAGGGCTCCTTAAAGTGTCACTGTCAGATCACTGAGCCAGTAACCAATTTATGATCTGGTGTTGAGGGGGGAGATTCTTGACAAGGTGGAAAAATCACAAGGGGTGCTGCATTCTCGGTTTGGTTTGGGCTGTTTATTTTGACGTGAACTGAGCTAAAAAATCCAACTGGTCTGGTTTGGAGGGACCTTAAAGCCCAATTCATCCCACCCCCTGCCGCGTCAGGGGCACCTTCCATAGCCCGTATTGCCCGTTGTGGGACAGGCACCGTCCTCTCTCATTTCCCCCCGTGGGAGCGGCAGTCCCGGCGCGTGGGTTTGTTTTGCCTTTGCGTCTCGTGGAAGGCCCGTGCTGAGCGCCCCTTTCCCCGCAGCTACAACAACCGGCGCAGCCTGTCGGGCACGTACAGCTCCCGCTCGCACAGCCGCTCCCGCAGCCACAGCGGGAGCCCGCGGCGCCACCACAACCACGGCTCCCCGCACGCCAAGGCCAAGCACGGCCGCGACGAGCTCAAGGGCGCCACCCGGCACGGCCACAAGCGGAAAAAGTCGCGTTCCCGCTCGCAGAGCAAGTCCCGGGAGCACTCGGAGGCCGCCAAGAAGCACCGACACGAGCGCGGCCACCACCGCGAGCGGCGGGAGCGCTCCCGCTCCTTGGAGCGCTCCCACAAGGGGAAGCACCACGGCGGAGGGCGCTCCGGGCACGGCCGGCACCGCCGCTGAGCCCGCCCCACCCGGCACCGCCCCCCGCGCCCACCCGAACATCGCGGCTGCGGCTCTGGAGCGCCGCAGAAGACTTCTGTCTGTTTGTTTTTTTTCTTTTGGGAAAGAAACTGTTACCGACTTTTGCACATCATACCTTAGCAGTATCCAAGAGGTGGAGATGGATGATCAGGTTAATTGTATGTATTAGAGTCGTGTATTGTTTATTGAGCTGAGAACTGGAGAAAGGATTTCTGTAAAAAAAGCAAAATGTATTATTTTTATACCAGTCAATTGCAGACGCTTATATTTAAGTATAGTTATTTGTTTAAACAATGGTGGAGACTTTCGTACACTGGTTTTAGTCTGCATGTGTTGGAAGATTTTTACAAGAAATAAATATAAAGCTTTTTTTTTTTTTTTCTACTGCCTGTTGGATGCCGAATGTATTGAAACTAAACTTGGTTTTCTCACATGCCATCCCTCTGACCACTGTGGCTGCGTGGGACACGGGGCATAAACTGGGAAAGCGTTAGATGTTGGTCCTTCCCAGGGAAGCCTGGAAGCAGTTGGAGTAAATGATCATGGACCTCTCTGAAGGTCAGTGATGAGCCAGGGGTGGGGGCCCCAGCTCTGTCAGCTGCCCTGGGAGCTTGGGGGTCTCCTGTCCCTCTGCAGCTCTGTGGGACAGAGGGCAGGAGCTGCATCAGCTGTTCCAAGTAACAGGCCTGGAGGGATCGGGTTTGGGGGTTTTATTTCCCATCTTTCAGTCCAGTGGCAGGATGTTGGCAGGGGCAGGAAGGATCCTCTTGCAGGTGTCGTGCTGACACAGCCACCCCCTGCCCTGTGCGGGAGGTGGAAGGGTCGTGCTGACACAGCTTGGGAAGCTCCAGCACATGCCCTGTGCTGCACTGACAGCCCCTCAGCCCTGTCCTGGGACACTCCTCTGTGCCCAGCTGCTGGAGCTCTGTCCTGCTGTGGGACAGCACAGCTGCAGGGCCAGGGAGAGAAGAGAGGAAAGGGGGAAGGAGGAGTTGGGTCTGATCCCTGCAGCTGCTGCTCTGGTAGCACCATGACCCCCATAGGGGTGAGGTGTTTGCTGTCCTTGCTAACCTGGAGTCCAGCATGGAAAGACCTTTTCTCTCCCCAAATGCCTCTCTGTTCCCCTGCTGTGCCCGAGGGTGACCTGGCTGGAATGTTCACCTGCCAAAGCCCAGGTGGGGTGGGGTGTGGCCCCTGTGACTGCAGGAGCAGTGCCAGTGTTTGCCCACATGCTCTGCAGGCCTCAGACAGGGGAGGAAAACTGGCTGAGCAGAACCTTCATGAGCTGATGCTTTCCTGCCCCAGGTCCTGCAGCTGGTCTCTGGAAAGGCAGAAGTGGAGGTGTATTCCTGAAGAGAAAGTAAAATGTCTTCTCTGTTTCTTGGTTACCACCGTGTTTTTTAATCTTTAGCAACTGTTTTGTGCGTGTTGCTTTCAGGAGAGTATGTTTGTTGCTATGGAAATGGAAGTAGCTTTTTTTCCCCCAGATCCAACTGCTCAGTCAAATCCCAGGGCTGAAGGAGCAGCAGGATTGAGTGAAGCTCCATTGGACTGGGAGTTTGTGTGTTGGGGTGATGTGGGGGGCTCAGCTCTGTGTGTGTGTGAGCAGTAACGACCCTCCTGTGCTTCCAGTGCCCTCCCTGCAGAGCTGAGCTTGACTTCCATGTGGAGCTGGAACATCTGGAGATGTTCAACAGTCAGGTACCCTCTGCTCACTCACTGGAGGAGTTTGGTCTCCTTTCCATGGGGAAAAAACGCTGCAGCCAGTGATGGATGGAGTGATGGATGGTGGCCTCTGCCAGCCGGGGGATCTGGGGTAGGTGGTTACTGAGGTGAAAGCAGCAGAATGGCCCCAAGGCCACGTGAGCCAGGTGAGTGCTGTGGGGAGGAGAAGCCCCACCAGGTGAGCCAAGTCAGTGCCTGTGCCCCTCAGGTCCTGTGTGGGCTCTGCAGGTGAGAACCGGCAGGTTAATGGTCCTGGGTGGCTCCAGCCCCTTAATGCCCCATTTCCTGGAGGACTTGTCAAGGACCTGCTGGGCACAAGGGCCAAAACTTCCACTATGTGACAGTCACTGTCTCTCCTAAGACTGAGATGTCCTTGTGGGTTCATTAAGCTCTGCATCATGAGAATGAGTCATTGGAGAGAACTGAGTGACTGGAGTCGTGCTGGCCTCCAGGAGTCACTTGAGGCCACCCTGACACCTCTCTGCTTCACAGGGATTTTGCTTTAATACAAAATAAGTGTCTTCTGTGTGTTTGGGCCACCGAAGGGGTCCTCCAGCAGCACAGCCACCTCTGAAGGGCACGGTGGCTTTGGTGACCCAGACCCCACAGGTGAGTCACAGTGGGTGCAGCAGACAATGATAATGGTCCCTTTTCCAGGAATTCTTTCCCTGGTTGCTGCTCCTGCCAGGAAATGATGAAATCCATCAATTCACATCAGGCCATCCACAAACTGCCCAGTCTGTGGCTCTCCTGTCTGTGCTCCTTGGTGTTCCCTGTTCCAAAGCACAGGTTTGTTTCTTCCAAGCTCTTTGGGGCAGGAAACAACCCTGCTATGCCTGTGACACAGCAGAGCTCTGGCAATCACATCCCACGTGGAAAAAACCCACTTCTGCCACGGAAACAGCTTTCCATCCCCATCTCCTGCCTGGCCACAGCCCAGCAGAGCACTTTGAAACCAGTTAACATTAGTAAAACTACCCTGAAAAAAAAATCTTTATGTCCCAAGAGAGGCGGGGAAAAGGGCAGAAGTTGCCATTTTTGTGCCAGGACGGAGTCCCTCGTTACGGGTTTTCTGGAGAGGACGAGGGCTGGTGCAGCCCCCGCAGCCTGGCAGGGCTCTGTGCGCCCATCGCTGCCGTCGCCGGGAACGCCGCCGGCGCTGCCGCTGCTGTTCGGGGCTCCTTCTGTAGGTGGAAGTGTTGCAGAGCCCATCGGAGCAGCCGACCGAGCCGCCCCATCCCCGCAAGTGTCCAAGGCTGGGTTGGAGGGGCTTGGAACACCCTGGGCTGGTGGGAGGGGACAGGACCGGCCCATCAACCGGCACCAAGAAAGGGCTCCCCGGGCCCTGAGCATCGAGCAAGGAAATCCCAGTTCCCAGCAGTTTCTGCAGAGAGAGCCCTGGGGAAACATCCCAGGCACTGAGCAGAGCTGTTGGCCTGGTGCTGCTGTTCCCTCTGAGAGCTCTGATATCCCAGAGAAAACAGCCAGGGAAGGGACAGTGGAGTCTCTGTAGCGTTATGAGTCCTGTGTTAAGGGATTCCTGGGAAGCGGAGCAGGAGCTGCTCCAGGGAGTTGACCCCGTTGAGGCAGTTGCAGGCCCTGGCAGGTGCCCTGTGCTCAGAAGGAGCCAGGAGAGGAACAGCCAAATTATGTCACACCCAGTGAATCTACTGAAGGGCTCTCACAGGTTTAAATACACCTGTTCCATGACTGGAAATCCCAAAACAGCTCCATGGCTCTGGGTTTGTGTGGGGTACCCAGGAGCTGCCACCCCAGTGCCTGAGGTCCCCGTAGGGACTGAGAAGCTGAGGTTTAGTTCAAAGCCTCAAGGCCTTTTTATGCCTCAACACCCCTGAAAAACAGAAACACCTCCAGCATCTGATGTCATTGGAGGTGGCTGGGAATGTTCCCCCTGCTGAGGAGACATCTGCTCTGAGAACACCGTGGGGCTGCGGGAGAGCAGCGGGAGGGCTGGAGCTGTCACTGCCCTTCCTTTCCGGGAAGAGAGCACGTCCTCTCCGGACCAAGAGCATCCTCCCTCGTTCCCTCCTTTCCTTTCCCTCCCTTTCCCTCCCTGTCCCTCCCTCCCCGGCAGTGCCCCCGCTCTGTGTCCTCCCTCCGGACGCGGAGCAGAGCACAGTAGTCGTTTGCCATCAGGGAAACCGCAAGCAACAAACAAAGATGTTATCGCTGACATCTGGTCCTGGTTTGGGGAGCTCTGTCTGCTCGTGTTAATGGGATGGCTCGGGGCTGGTTTTGTTTAAGGACTCCTCGTGGGCTCCCTTGGCAACAGCGAAGCCAAGCCGGGGAGGCAGAGCCGGGAACACAGAGCGGCACCGACCCCCTTCCCCTCCGCAGCCGAGGAAGGAGCTGATGGCAGCGACCCTGGCACGGGCCAGCCCCACGGGAATGTGTCCCCATCCACCCTGTCTTCAGAAGCTGCGCTGGGAATTCCTGGGATAACAGCCCCCCAAAGCCCATCCTGATGCCTCCAAGCGAACCCCTGCTGACAAAGACTGGAAAGCCCCAGGAGGGATGTCAGACTCAGGGGTTTGGTGATCACCACAAGACCAGAGGTGAGTTTGCACCTTCAGATGTGATAATGTAAACAAAGTCCCCAGACCAGACATTGGGCTTTGGGTGAGAAGTGCCAGCCCATGCCCTGTGCCATGAAATAATCGAATCACAGACTGGTTTGTGTTGGAAGGGTTAAAGCCCCCCCAGTGCCGCCCCGGCCATGGGCAGGGACACCTCCCACCAGCCCAGGGGGCTCCAAACTCCGTCCAACCTGGCCTTGGACACTTCCAGGGATCCAGGGGCAGCCACAGCTTCTCTGCCCACCCTGTGCCAGGCCCTCAGCACTGAGTGTCCTGCTCATGGTGACCAAGGTCCAGGATTCATTCTCTCTGGGTCAGGTTAAGATGCATCACTGGAGACCTTTGCCTTTCAGGATGTGCATTTCCTTCCTCCAACCCGTGCCAGGAGCCTGCCAAGGTTTTTGCTGCCCGCTGTTATTTCTGGCACTGGGTTGGATTTAATGCTGATTGCCTCAAACACGGCTCGTGCTGCGGTCCTGGTGAGAGGGTGTCACACAGCCCCGGCGGGGTCGGGCACCCCGCTGCCTCCTCCTCGTGTCCTGTGGGCAAAGGACTGCCTGGGAGAAGGATCCTCAGCACGTTTGTAACATCCTTGCCCCAAGAGAGGATTTCTATGAATTTCCGTGAACTCCAATTCATAGAAAGTCCTGCTCTTCAGAATCACCTTTTATGCAGGGATAGAATTCCGAGTGCTCCCCGTGTACAGCTCGGAGCAGATGAACTCACGCCTCCTTCAGCTCCAGTTACTGTTTCCACCTCCCCCAGGACGGTGCTGGTGTTATTTTTAGAAGGGATCTACAAAAACAACCCCCAGAAAAGACATCTGCAAACAAAAGGGAGTTGGCCAGAAGCGAGGCAGAGCTCCCCTTGGCTGCACCCGCGGGGTCCATAAACCCCCCCACGTCCCACCCTTCCCGGCCGCGTCTCAGCTGCTCCCGAGGAGCCTTTTTTGGGTCCTCCTTCCCCGAGGGCACCTGTGGCTCTTTGGTCAGCACTTTGTGAGGTTGGAATGACTGCTCTGCTGGGCGTGGGTGGGAGGATTCCCATAAAAGCCGGTGAGTGTGGAGAACAGCCCAGGATTGGGGTCAGCCCCAGGGGCCTGAGGGGTTTCTCCTGCAGCCTCTCCCCCTGCAGCTCCAGCCCTGCCTGGGGGTCTCACCCCCCTTCTGCTGCCAAGGAAGAGCTGCTGGGCTGCATGTGAAAAAAGGGGTGGCAAAGAGAGGGCAGGGCAGGTGTTACCGGGCCCTGGAACAGCTTCCCAGTGCCGGAGGGCAGGGAACACTGGGAAGGAATCCCCATCCCTGGACGTGTCCAAGGCCGGGCTGGAGCCACCGGGGATGGTGGGAGGTGGAACAAGATGAGCTTTAAGGTCCCTCCAACCCAAACCATTCTATGACTCTGTCATTCTATGAACCTCAAGACACATTAAATGTGTTTTGGGAATAGGAGGCTCCCAAAAACAATTTCCTGTAAATTTATGGGTTTGAGGAACCAGCAAACCTGGGGTTTGTGTGGGAAAAGGGCTCCTGTGTTCCTGACAGTTGGAAATCAATTGATTTTTAGAAGATACAGAAATATATTCAGGGCTTATCATGAGCTGGGAACAGCTCCCAGGGCACTGCCAGATGCTCCTATTTTCCACTACACAAATTACATTTCCAGTGTTAAAATCTCTTCAACATTAATCTCTGGCAGTGCCCTTTTCATTATCCCATCCCCGTTCATTTGTCCTCTGCTGTGAGGGTGAAAACCCCACATTAGTGCTCAGCATAGTCATTCCTGGTGTTTCACACTGTCACAGCTGCATTTGGAGCTTACTCTTCCTTCGGCAGGACACACTGAACCACCTGTAACCACCACAGATGAAATCCAACATTGAATTTTCATTATATAAATAAGCCCCCATTTTAAAAATCTAAAACTAAAGCTGTGTGGGGTTTGTCTGAGAAAGGGAATCTCCCCAACTTCATTCTTCTGCCCTTTTTTTTTTCCTTTGGTATTAAAAACACACAATACAAAGAAAGTCAGTCTGTCTTTTATTCTGGTTAATATATTTCAATGATATGTGGCACCAGCTCTGGCTCCAGTTTCTATTTCATGCTCTTTTAAAGCTGCTGAGGAATTAAGATGCTTTTTTTCTGCTTAATTTCTCTCTTTGTGGAAAAACTCCACCTGCAAGGCACAGGCTGGATCCCAGATCCTACACACACCTCAGAGCAAGGGCTGGTTGGCATCTTGGACACGAGAGGCACATCAGCACTTTGGTTTGTGATTTCCCAGTGGGAATGAAGGCTGGACACACATGGAAGCACTCACAGCTCTGACAAGCGTGGCAAGTGATAATCCAATTTCCTGTCAGAGGAGCAGCAAGACTAGACAGGGGTTGGACTCTTTGTGTGGAGAACACAACATTTGGGGCAACCTTCCGTGGGAAACTGTCCCCATGAGGCCCTGACTGCCTGTTTGAAACCCCTCTGCTTCCTCCTGGGTTGCTGGGAGCAGAGGCTCCACCCGCCGGGAGGGGACGGAGCCTCACAGCAGCAGCTCCCACCCTCCTCCTCCTGCCCAGAGGGGTCAGGCTGGCACGGTGGGGTCAGTCCTTTATGGAAAGGTTAAGGACTAGGAGCTACTGCTCCAGGTCAGGAAACACCACCGGCTCTGGCAGGGGCAAACAAGCCTTGCCACTAGGGAAGGACAAGACACCTCAGTGCCATGGGATGTTTTCTCCAAGGGAAGGGCTGGAATGCTGCCCACAGCCACGGGGGCAGATTGTTCCAAGCCTGGAGATTTGCTCAGTATTCCCTCATGGCATGAGTCCTGGAGTGCAAGGTCTCTGACACCACTGCTGCAAGAAATATCCCCTCCAGGAAGCTCAATTTCCTAAAAATCCAGTGATATGATCAGGTGTCCGTGTCCTCTGGGGCACTTTGTGCTGCTGCCCTTCATCCCATTGCAGAAAACACTCCGTAAACTTTCCTTGACATTGTGAAATTAATTGAGTTGTTTTCAAAAGCCAGTAAAAGAGGTTTCCTGACATTTATGTATTTTGCTTATTGCTTAGCAGCAGGAGCGCTGGGTTTCGGGGAGGGAGGGGGAGAAGGGAAATATTTGTTCTCCGCTTGGTTTGGATCCAGGCTTTAGACCTTCCCTCATGTTCAAAACACTGTGCTGTGTCTGCTCTCCTGGCTTTACGTGCTGTTCCTCCCTGGCCACACAGTCTTCAGTCCAGCTGCTGCCACAGGACAGGAGCAGGGAGGGGGTGGATTTTAAATCACGGAATCACAGCCTGCCTTGGGTTGCAAGGGACCTTAAAGCTCATCGTGCTCCAACCCTGTGCCATGGGCAGGGACTCCTTCACTAGCCCGGGTTGCTCCAAGCCCTGTCCAACCTGGATTCTCTGAGGACTGGCCATTATTCCCTGCCCATGGCACGGGCTCGGAGCACGATGAGCTTTATGGTCCCTCCCAGCCTTCTGGATTCCATGACTGGACACCTCCGAAGACGGGTCCCTCTTGGAGAGACCCCTCTCGGAGAGACTACTTTTCTCCCCTTGAAATGTAAACAGCACTTCATCACACGGCTAAGAAAGTCACGGACAAATCGACATTATCGCATCGGCAAGAGATGAAGGTTGAACCGGCCGTGATGCGGCGGGCGCGGCGGCAGCGGGCGGCGCTGGGGCGGTGTCGCGGCGGTGTCACGGCTGGCGGGGCCGCCGGGTGGTCGTGTCGGGGGGCCCGGGGGGGCGGC